>MU911922.1:20102-62743 GCA_036418165.1 Cooperia oncophora | reverse complement strand
CGGGACTCTTTAAGCCTTTGAAAACTTCCACAAAGTCATTAATATACCCATGTGCAGAACCAGGGACCACACTCCACTTCTCCGCAATCTCGTTATCGGAAAAATTCTATGTGGAGGATGCCTCATGAGTTGGACCCGTCTGACAAGTCATACCGAATGACCGCATGTGGGAATCAGGCCACGTCAAAAAATCATGAATTTTGATCAGAGAATGCGACCGTACTCAGGTTATTCAGCAAAGTTAGCGGCCTCTAATTATCACCTCTTTTGGTCCCTATTGCATCCTTTGAAGAGCAAAAAGCCCGAAAATCGACCTCAACTCGAGAATGAGGTCCACCTCTCCTTTTTATCACAGTTGCCGTAGTTCTATGAGAATGGAAATGAGAAGCTGTGCAAAAGAAGAGGACTAGTCCTAGTCATCAACTATGGTTACCTTGTGGATTGGAGATGTCTTTGGGTGACAGAAAATTTAGTGCGAAAAATCTGGTCCAAAGTGTCGCAGGACTTTTCGAACAACCTAATATAAGTAAGCGCGAAAAATGGAAAAAGTAACAATCCTGAATGAGAGCCCCCCTCGCTTTTTGCTCATTTCTATCCTAATTCAGAAAAGAGAATAGAAAAGAAAGGCCATTAGGTTCCACGCCATTAGGTTTCACCCACCTCCCGTACCTAAATCAATTGCATTAAAGACAGCGCCCGCGATGGACTTTGGCAGGTTTCAGGGGTCAAATTTGTTAGAACAGGTGGCCAATTAAGCACTAATCAAAAAAAAGTAGGAAAAAGGTGTGGAAGAGCGTGAAATAAGACCCTACGAAATTTAAGGCATGTGGACGAGTTTCGCAGACCTTTGGTGAGTTCTCCAATATACGTCGCGGCTTCGGAACTCCAGAAATGTAGCGTTTATCAATGCCAGCAAGCACTGACAACTGTTAACCAGTCGGGGCGGGATTAACAGGAAAGGAGGCGTCAGCTCAGCCTTGTTGACTCCGCCCTCGTCAACCAATCAATTTCGAGCCGTAAGAGTGGGATTTCCGCTGTGGTTGCATACTCCGCGTTCGTTTTCATTGGAGGGTTTTTTCACTTTGGCTGATCGCGGACGCTGCCTTTAAAGGAAAAAACAGGAAATCAAGCCAATTCCTCCTAAGAGCACTATGAGCGGTCCAAGCAAAATTGCTGGGGCCAGACGTGTATTCGAATGAACTAGAAGAAGATAAATATTCGATATTCGAGTAAACCGAGAAGAAGATAAAGATTCGATCCTACTATATATAATCCGCTAAGTATGTCTGTAAGTGTGTGTGTGTTTGTGTGTGTGTGTGCGTCCGTCTGTCTGTCACGAAATTCATAGCGAGCGTCGTAGGAAAGATAGGACGACAGTATCCAAGAAGTGATATACATGGCAGGACGGAACACTTTTGGTGGCGATGATAGAATGTGATAGCACCTGATAAGATTCGATAAGGGGCCTTAGAAAGGAGGGTGACCGAGCCCATAGTGCGGGACACGGTAACAGTGGGGACATTGGTTCCAAGGTATGATATAGGAGGTGGTACAGGAACATTATTAATGGTGACAGGGAATGATAGCAGCTGATATGATTTGATAAGGGGAGTTTAGAATGTAAGCGTCACCATACTCATAACGCGGAACACAGCATCACCTAGGCACTGATTTCAGAAAATGATATAGAGTTGGAGATGCGGGACACGGCACGTGAGGTGATATAACAGCTGATAGGGGCTGATAAGGATAAGGTTCAGTCAAATTGCTGGAGCCTTTACACTACCAAATACAGAGTTTCAGTCATTAGGGACATTGATGACGGGCGACAGGATCTTATCAATTGATAGAAAGGATAACGGCGCCATTATCATTACCTCTCTTATCGACTATACCCCAAGTATCAAAGGCTCAGTGTGCATACTTTTCCTTTAACCATCACTTCCCTGATTGCCCTAGAAAATGAACTCTTCCCACTAGACTAATGCGATGTCGACGAGCGGGGTGATAGTGTAGTTTGCCCTGAAACAGGAATCTGAGGGAAATTCGAGGAGAACCGAAAAACACGAGCGGATTGCGTGCTAATTGGAAAGGAAACATACATCGCAAGGCATTTCGGTACAGGTAATGGAAACGAATTCTACTCTTTTACTGAGCGATCATACTGCCCTGTATTGGCGACTACACACTGTATCTATCTACAGAGTTATGTATTCTATGGGCCGTCATGGCGCCGGACTACTCCGCTGCTGTAAATAGAAGCGAGCTGCTGAGTTTTTGCGGGATCCTAAGCCTTGCTCTGTCTGTTACGGTGCGATCACTACAGTGCCTTATGAGCAGCGCACTACCGAAAAAGTTCCGCTAAAATTATTGAGCCGCCTGGCAAAGCCAGGCCAGCTCGGCGAAGCCGAGCTCAAGAGAAGGAGGAGAGCACGGCGTTAGCCCGTGCGATTCCGACTGGTATTCGAATAAACCGAGAAGAGGATAAATACGAAAGAGTAAATACAACGAGAGCAAATCAGCTTAATTAATGGCCGAGGTACCGGGGGAGGGATTCTGGGCAGGACCAGCCATGTGGAACGCGAGTTTTAAGCAAAGTGGGGTGTCTTTGAAGGACCATAACTTCCTCAAAAGCGGACCTATGGGAAAGAGAGACGTATTCGTGTAGAGGAAGGTTTGCACTTCCTTAAAAGTACTGAAACGTTTATGAAGGTCGCAAAAAATCACAGAGAATCTGCCATGAGGATTCGTTGGGAGTGATTTCAACTGAAACAGGTTTGAAACTTTATATCAATCAATATATTTTTTGTAACTCAACATTTCACAAATCTGAGAACGGTTTCGAGTGGTTGAAGATTTTCTCTTTTTTAAAAACCTCTTGAACTGTTTCTGAAGTTCTCGGGATCATGAGATCTCGCGATGGGCGATTTCTTGGGGAATACTCTCAGCTGCGCGAAAAAACCCGTTCTCTGTGTACCGTTTCAAGTGAGCGTGTTCGAATAACCACGAACCATGAAAAACCTGTGGTGGAGCAGGAGCAGATATGGTTCGTTTAGCGCCGATCACGCTGACTTGATCGCGCAACATGCCGCCTGTCGACGCTGCCAGATTCGTGCTCCGCCAATTGCTGACTCCGATAGAGGAGACCAACTGCTGGAAAAACGTCCATACGAACGATATGGTAGTCCTGTCGCTGTCGAGAAAAAAACATGTTGGCTCAGCGCCAAGCGCGACCGCGACACGCCATATCATTGGCCAGCAAACCAAGAGTTTGATTTGTACTGTTTAGTCACCAACGGAACTTACGAGATAATGTCGACTTATTAATATTTGCAGGTATTTCGGATTAGTTTGATGAATGAAATTATGTTTTGTACTATTTTTTGCATATCCGAGTTCTCTACAAAGCAAGTTTCGCTGTACAGGACTCAGCACATTGACAATTTGCGCTGCTCTTTACTGGCTGCCGCACTCACTACGACCCCCCCCCCTCTCCTGGCGGCCAAATACGACCCCCCTGTTGGGGATTCCCCAACCAACGATGTGCCCTGCGCGTGATTCCCTCAAGGTAGACGCTTACGCGTTGGATGGTGTGTGCCGAGTGCACCATCCACGCACGCTCTACTTTACGGAATGCAATTCTCCAAGATTTAGATGCGATAGGGCCATTGAAAACAACTATTGTCTCCCTGTTTTCATCTCATTTTTTCGCTTTGCTCCGCTCGTTGATGACTGTTTTTAGTACGCCTCAAAGCGCAGAACTTTGTCGCTACTTCTGTATCCTATTCCTTTTCCCAGTATTCCCAACATTTCCTCAGTAAGTTCCATCTCAAGATACTTGTCAACCACGAAGCCTCCCTCCTCATTCCTTTTTCTTTCCTTCTTCCTTCTTCTCCTTCCTCCTTACTTCCCTCATCCTTCCATCTCCCTTCAAGTACTGGGTCTAAATGCGATGAGAAAATACCTCGGTACACTGTCATATTTGATTTCCTGAACTGGTAAAGAGAGGGATGAAGCTCGTACCTCTCTTCACAAGACACGGGTGACCTGAATTTCACACAACTTCTATTCGGGGTTTGGGCCCTCCAGCAAATACCAATAGTAGTGAACTACTAGGTACTACTGCTTCTTGAGAAGGGGTGGAAGGAGTGTGCTGCTCCACCTTAACTACTACTTCGAAAACTTCTAATTTGTAAGGCTTCATAGGAGGAATTACAATGAAATCGTGAGGATTTGTTCCATCTTCGTTTTAGAACTCCGAGTTGTGATAGTTTTCGTGAACACATGGCAGATTTTCTTGGCTGCTCAGAAAGGGCTCTTGTGCTCTGAGAATTTCCAACGAAAAATTTATGTGTAGCTCACAAATCTGTGGTATAATTTCACCGGAGCCGCTATCTCCGTATAGGACTAGAAACATACTACAGGTGCCATTTTCCGAATACGGGGAGTGTGTGGCTTCGTGCTGCATTTGGAAGAATATCACTAAATTGAGACAATTGCAGTTTCTTTGACTATCAAGAGAGAGGATAGAGACGCAATCTTTTCCAGTAGAGGTATTCCACGAAAACCCATTATACGCCACTTTCAAACAAAGTGCGCGGCCACGTTATCCGCATGTCCGAGATATGGAGCGCACAAATGCATGTTCTCCCTGTTAATATTGTAGAGAAATCATTTCATACCAGTCTTGTATGTCAATACTTTTCGCTCTATGAAAACTGATAAGCAAAGTGAATAGTAGGCAGCGTCTAGACTTAGCGATCGCGTCGCTAGGCGGCGCGATCGATCGCCCCTCTAGTGGTAGCGTCCGGTTGTGTAGCGCGACTTATTCGATCGCACTCCAATGCAAAAACCAACTTGACGGATGCTAATTTACAGCTATTTTCTGTTGCTTTTTGCTTCTTCCTCCTCCCACTTGCTTCTCGATTGTTTCTTCCTCCTCCTGGCACTATTATTTCTGGTGCTAACGTATTTAGGGGGACCGCGCGGCGAGCGATGACTCATCTGCTCTTCCACTTCTTCCTCTTTGAGATAATGATCAGAACAGCCCACAAATGGTTCCCCTCATACTTGAATCTAGCAGCTATTCAGATTAAAACACAACGTTCACCGGGAACTTGTTGAGAAATCATAATCAGAAGCGGAGAACAAATGGACTTCGAGTTAAAAGCTGAAGTGAATTGGTGAGGTGAAATTGTGACTCTATTAGTTCGTTGCAAAAGAAATGCAGGATTTTGTTCTTTTGTATTTAATACTTATTTTATTCCAATAAAATGTAAGTGTTATATATTATTCGAAGGCTTATCTAATGCTCTTTCTAAATGATACTTCAAGATTGGTTGTAATTCTTTTTAGAGGCTACGAAATCGTTGAAGGCGTTTTTGGCATCGGTTTTAGCATTTCTCTTAAAGATGGTTGTGCAGATGCTTGAAAAAGTGGTAATCGGTGGGCGAAGGTCTGTCGAGCACACGTGTGGTCGAGCATTGTCGTGGAGAAGAATAGGTCTCTTTCATATTGACCAACCTTGGGCAAATGCGTTGAAGCTTCTGATGCATTTCGTCGATTTGTTGACAGTACTTCTCTGCCGTAATTGTTTCACCAGGATTCAACAAGCTGTGATGGATGAGACCGGCGGCAGACCACCAAACATGACGTTCATCTTCAAGGCTGGTGTTGCCAGACGAAACTTCTGGAACCAACGTTGGACCGTACATCGTTGACACTCCTTGACACCAACTTCGTTAATGTTTCGAGCTGTCTCGGCAGCGTTTCGGCCTAGCTTGAACTGATAGAAAAAAATAGTGCGAAATTCACGTTTTGACATCTGCAATAAAACGTCAATAAAAATGATAATAAAAAGAAATACAACCAATCTTGAAGTATCATTTAGACATTAGATAAGCTTTCGAATAATATATATTACTCCATATTAAAGTAACATTTTATTGGAATAAAATAAGTATTAAATACAAAAGACCAAAATCCTGCATTTCTTTTGCAACGCCTAATATTGTGAGGAGACCGCCCAAGATTCAATTTCTGCGGTTTGATAGTGAGCTATTGGAGTAGATTTCTCTCTGGATTCTGCGGACAATCCAATTTATTCAATAGTGTCACTTTTACGCAAATGAATGGGTCCACCTAGACCGGAATTCATTCCCTTGTAGTTTAGGCAAGAATCTTTCAGCCTGTTCGCACTTTTCAGCATTAACTGTTTTACCCTTTTGATGATAGCACCTTAGCGGTGTTATATTCATGTCCTGAACATGAAATTACCTCTATGTTGTCGAGCAGGGAGCAGAAGAACAGAGGAGTCATCGCTCGCCGCGCGCCGCGTGGTCCCCCCTCCCCCCAAATACTTTAGCACCTTATTTCTAATCTGTTTCTATTTTTTTGTCAGTTATTATGCTTTCTACCTTTGACATAGTGAAACTTCTCAGATGCACTGAAATTTTATGGATGGGCGGTCGTGTTCAGCGCGCGAACTTTTCTTGTTTTTGAGGGGGTTTTTTCAGGTTCCCTGCAGTTTTGGTTATGTTTTTGATTCTCATCAATCATATTCTGTTTAGCTTGATCGACAATTCAGCAGTTCAGTAGAAACCTTCACCTGCACGGTAAGTAGTTTCTCTTCGTTCCTATTTTCTAAATGTGTAATGTTTTGGCTATGTTTAATTTTACTATGTTCTCTTCACCATTCTCTACACGTTAGAAAATAGGATCAAAGAGAAACTACTTACCGTACAGGTGAAGGTTTCCAGTGATCTGCTGAACTACCGACCAAGCTAAATATAATATGATTGATGAGAATCAAAAAGGTAACCAAAACTGCAGGGAACCTGAAAAACCCGCCTCGAAAACAAGAAAAGTTGCGCGCAGAACGGCCGCCCATCCAAAAAATTTCATTTCATCAGAAAACTTTCGCTACGTCAAAGGTATAAGGCCTAATTACCTGTCATACAAAAGAAACAGATTAGAAATAATAGTGCCAGGAGGAGGAAGAAACAATCGAGAAGCAAGCGAGAGGAGAAAGGAGCAAAAAGTAACTTAAAATGGCTGTAAACAGGGCACATCTTTGGTTGGGAATTTTGGTCGAGTTCGTACGGCCCCACCCCTAAAAGATAGATCGATACGACCACCCCTCTTCTGAGGTTTGTTGTTTTTCATCTTTTTATTGGCATTTTCTTCCAACATCTATGCGGAAGAAAACCGCTCTCAAGCTGAAAATTCTCCCTGGCTTCTGAGCACATTCTAGCGTTGAGTGTCGCCCAGCAGAAAATTCTGAACAAGAGAAACTACAAACATTCCGTAGGTTTTCAAGACAGGATCCCAGCAAAATTGCCCCCTCTATTTACAGGAATTCAGTTTGGATGAACTACTGTGTTCTAATACATAGGTTACTTCAGGAAACATGGGAAGCCATAAGCTTCCGATTCAAAACAAGTAAGAAGTAGAAAACTTATAAAAATTATTCACTATTTTCTACCACTGCCGTGTTAACTGGGCGAGTTAGGTATTTTCCTCTCGTTTGGTAATTCCTAGTAGAGAGAATCGCTGTGTTGATCTACACCGGACAGGATGCTGTGTTCCAACCTACAGACAAGTCGCGCGCGCCGGAGGAAGTGGTGGCCATGCCATTTGAGTGCGCACGCTTCCCGCTTTGATTGCGTTGGAGCGCAAAGTAACGTAAAGTAGTAGTAAAGTTAAGTTTTCCAGGTAAAGTAACTTGTCTTTGAAGGGCCATAGCTTCCTCAAAGGCGGACCTGTGGTAATGTGGAAAACGCGGTCGTGTAGAAAAAGGTTCGAGCTTCCCGAAAAGTACCGAAATGTTTATTTCATAGAGAAATTAGCGTTGGGGATTGGTTGGGGGTTTCCGACACTGGATGCAAACTGTCCTGGTTTGAAAGAATGTAAGTCCCCAAAAACTCCACTGTTTCTAAATTCAAAACCGGCGTCGAATATTAGTGGATTTTCTCTTTCTAAAAACCACTTAATTTGCTTCTGAAGTTTTTGGGATTCATGAGATAATCGGGTTGGGGATTTTCTGAAGAAACCTCCGAGCTGCTCGAAAAACCCGTTTTCTGTGTACCGTTTCGAATGGGCGTACCCGGATATGCAGGGATGCATCTGGCATGCTTTCCTTCGTGGAATAGGATTAAAGACACATGGTACGCTCAAACACATTGAGGGTGTATGAGACTATCAGCCCCCCAGCTGTCGATGTGTCGTGGTCCCCCCCCCCCCGCCCAAACATACCCAGGAATGGAGATACAGGACCGTGAAACACGCTAATTCCTCCATGCTCCGCCTTATACCTTTTTGCGGCGCAGATTCCCGTCCTTCATAACATCCGCGTAAGCGCACGTGTCGCGTGCGGCTCTTGGCATTTTGCCAAGTCCTTTAATCGCGCTTTCATACACAAGTAAAACGCAATTTCCTGATGCGGAGAACATTGGAGGTGCTGCAACATAAGAACAGAAGATGGTGACGAGGGTCAGAACTTAAAAGTAACTGTGCCACTTCTGCAACATCCCTCGGAGGCGGCGTATGTCCACGAAACATGAAAATAAAACAGCATATTCGTTAGTTTAATACAAGCAAAACGCAATTTCCTGATGCGAATAAAATTTGAGGTGTTGCTCATGCTTCAAAATCCATGTGCAAGGAGATGAAGATGACACAAGCTGGAAATCAAGCACAATGATGTAAATGTATGTAAAACAAAAATGAAAAAAATCAAGGAAAGGCAAATTAGATAAATTGGCCTGTAAATTTCTACGATTCGGCGCGAATCCGGCGCCAAAGCCATAGAAATACTTAGAACAAACGAGTGCGACGCTTAGGCTGCTTTTATTCTCATGTTTTGTGGGAATGCGCGGCCTCTGATGGATACTGCAGATGCAGCCGAGTTGCTCTTGAGTTCTGGCCGTCGTCATCATGTTCTGTTCTTATTTTGTAGCACCTCCAATGTTCTCCGCATCAGGAAGTTGCGTTGTACTTGTATATGAAAGCGCGATTAAAGGACTTGGCAAAATGCCAAGGAGCCGCACGCGACACGCGCGCTTACGGACGGATGTTATGAAGAACGGGAATCTGCGCAAAAGGCATTGGGAGCATGGACGAACTGGCGTGTTTCACGGTCCTGTATCTCCATTCCTGCGCATGTTTGAACGGGGAAACCGCTATGCTTCGATAGCTGGGGGGGGGGCTAGTGACATACACCCTCGATGTGTGTGAGCGTACTATGTGTCTTTAAGCATTTCAGCATTATGAGTAGGATTAATGAAGGTAATGGGCGCGCGTTTCAGTGCCCATTAGCTTCATTTGTGGATGCGCCATGCTTAGGCTCCCACGCTGAGGTAGTGGGATAGTGCAAATTCCAAGCAATGCCTGTCTACGCTAGCAGATGTGTTTATAGGGCGCAGGAAGGTCCATGGCCAAGTTAGCACTTGTTTACAGTTGTCCGTTGAGGATGATGGGGCGTGTCAGCCTTATCATCCGCAACGGAGAGCAGCAACCGCACGCCGCCAGATCCGTGCTCAACCGATTGCTGAGTCCGATAAAGGAGACCAGCTGCTGGAAAACGTTTCATACAAACGATATGGCAGTCCTGTTGTTTTTCTAAAGAAAAAAAAACAGGTTGGCTCCGCACCAAGCGCGATCGCTTGGACAATCCCCATCAACGGCAGTGAATCAGTGTGTGAACTGTAATGTTTAGTCATCTACGTATTTGCAAAGTGATGTTTATTAATATTCCCAGCCAATTTAGGATTAGTTTAATTAATGAAGTTCTCTACGAAGCAAGTTTCCTATACAGACTCGGCACACTGACACCTTGCGCTGCTCATTACTGCCTACTCACAAGGAACCCCAACAGGTCGATTCGGCCATTCGTTATGAGGCGTATATATGTGGACGAGTCTTAAGCCGCCGATCCCAAATCTGCCCTCAGATTTTGTGGAACGATTCTCTGAAGGGAGTTACGGACCATTTAATCTCTGCTCTGTTCGCTCATATTGGGAACGATAAGTGCATACATCAAGCGGCCGATGGCGTAATGGATAGGCGCACTGCTACAAAGACACAAGGTGACGTGTTGGTTTTCTTGACTTTCAAAAATTTTTACTTCTATTCAAAACTTCATATGAGCCCCTGAAACAGTTCTGTGTGGTCACTTTACCTAGTTCTTTAATTATTTGACATCAGGAGCATTCAACTCGCCTTTTCTGTCTCCTTTCAAGAAGTTTTATTATGAGGACATCCGTTTATTAAAGCTTGCAGTAAGCAATGAAGATCCTACGGTTTGAGAGCACATGTGGTATCCCTCCACGAAACGGTGGAAACAAAGCAAGCTCTTACAATGAGCACAGCGAATACAAAAATACGGCACTATTCAACAATTACGACCCCAACTTTCCGGAAACAGATCTGGATCGACTTTTTTCTGCGGGGGCAGATTTGGCTGAAAGTTGAGTTCCAGGGCTTCCTGAACACGACTATCACATCCGCTCGGTCGGAAACCACTAGAGCCCGCGCTACATGCGCTGGCGCCGCCATCGCCTATTGTGAGAACTAAGGCGGTATTCGTGTTCACAACATCATATAACCCTACTACGCAACTTTACGTCGAATTTGGTGAGAAATGCGGCAGCGCCAAATTGGCGCCAGCGCCGTAAAGCGTGCTACAGTGCGTATCGTAAGTATAGACACACCTCTAAAAGTACCATAGTGGTATTCCGTAGGAGCTTAAAGAAACAAGCCTAGTTGTTATTGAGTTCTGCATATCTCAAGACCCTGTTTGGCCGTTTTTCACGTCAACTGGAAGGAATCGGGAAATTTTTTATCAATGAGCTTCCATTCGGGCCGTATCATAAGTATAGACACACTTTGAAAATTTGGCAGAAAAAATCCTTTCTGCGAAAAGTTACCGTTACGTTAGTTACGTAAAGTAAACTAACAATGGCAATCCTACACCAATCACCAAATCCCACGAAGATCTCATCTATCCGACGAAGAGCAGGCTCAGATTAGCGCCCTGCACACAGCAGGTCTGAGCAATCGCGAGATCGTTCGCCAGCTGCCGTTGGCCTTCGGTTGTCAGTCGGTATCGGCGTGCTCCGGAATCCTATGGAGGCAAGAGAAGATCTGGTGGCCGAAGAAGCTCGCTGCTTAAAACGAACGCCCACATTGGACGGCTTGTCTCCAACTCGAAGGTCAGCGTCAACGACGTTCGTGTCAGCTTACCGACTGTCGTTTCCAAAATGACGATATAGAGAGCGATCAAACGCAACAGCAACATTGCGCGATGCCGTCTTCGTCGAGATCCCCGACTTACCAAGTCTTACAAAGAGGCGCGGCTCCAGTTTGCCCGAATGAACATGGCAACAAATGGTCGAAGGGGGGGGGTGCTTTCTAAGCCTAGTCCAACGACGAAGTTTTTTGTTAAGGTGGTGTTTTCCGATGAGAAGGAATTTAACCTGGATGGTCCAGACGGGACGCTTATTACTGGAGGGATCTTGGCAATGAGCAAAAATTTTTCAGCAAGCGTGAATTCGGCGGAGGCAGTGTTATGGTTTGAGGAGAATTTCACCGAGGCGGCAAGCTCGAACTAGCCTTCATTTCCTCGAAAAAGAACTCAGTAGACTACCAAGACATGCTTGGGCGACACCTGCTGCCATTTCTTGCTAGTTACGGTAGAGGAGAGTTTGCCTTCCAACAGGACAATGCGGCCATCCATGTGAGCAGGTCTACTATGGCATGGTGGAGAGAAATTTAGTCACTATGGGTTGGCCCGCTTGTTTTCCGGCTGTAAACCCCACAGAGAACATCTGGGGTATACTTGTCAGGGATATTGACAATCAAGGACGGACTTTCTCAAATGTCGCGGACCTCCGGACAGCAATCAGTCAGGCATGGGTTCGTTTGGATCCACAGCTGCTGAAGAAAGTGGTCGAGTCCATGTCAAAGCGCGATTTTGAAAGCATTTCAAAAAATGGAGGACCAACTGATCATCAAAAGGCTGTTAGTAGTTTGTTTTCATAATAAAGATTCCGGGTTCTCGAAGTGTGTCTATACTTATGATACCGCCTGAACAGGTCGAGCGTCCGAATATCCCTATATTTTTCAGCATTAACAGTTGTGAATTACGGTTTTCGTAGCCTACTCGATCAACCTGTTGCCATGGGAGTCTGTTCAAAATCCTTTCTGGACGGTTTTGGGCACTGTATATTCGTGACCAGGACATGGAACTACCCCTGTGGGCAAAGTTTCAGCGAAAAAATTTTTAACCCTTTGGGGTAGTAATAGTTGAATAGTGCCAGAAGTACTCCCGCACACGGTACAGTTACAGTTCTCCACCAGCTCAGAGAGAAAGCGGTGATGAATTTTTTTGATTGAAGTCCTGTCCACATGCTCTGTGCAAAATTACCCGATATGATCAGCACCCATGATTACCAACACGTGGTATTCCGCACGAAAAGCAGCTAGTTGTTGCTTTCTTGTTCTGTCGTAATGTTGCCCGAAGCTGGCGTATCCGTTGAGAGAAATAACAGAACTAGGTAAATTGGCCAAACAGAAGCGTTTGAGGGTCTCATATGAAGTGTTTTGAATAAAAGCAAAAATTTTCGAGAGTCAAGGATTCCAACATGTCGCCTTGTGTTTTTGAAGCAGTGCTCCTATCCACTACGCCATTAACCGCTTGCCGCATGCGGTTATCGTTCTCAAATTGTGCGAACACAGCAGAGATTAAGTAGTCCGTAACACCTTCAGAGAATCGTTCGGCAAATTCCGAGGGAAGATTTGGAATCAGCTGCACAGGACACGTCCATATATACCATTTTCACTTTGAATTCACCCCTTTTCAAATCAAATTCACCCTTTTTCAAACCAAAGTCACCCCTTTTCAAACCAAATTGACCCCTTTTCAAATCAAATTCACCCACCTTCCAAATCGGATTCACCCACCTTCCAAATCGAATTGACCCACCCTCCAAATCAAATTTACCACATTTATTAGGCTGCGCAAGTCATCTACCAAATCACGCCGGACACTACTGCGGGCCCCGCCCCCTCGACCACGCCCACTGCTTTTTACGGAATTTTGATATTTTTTCAAAATTTTTGCATTTTTGGACTGCTGCATGGAGCCTCGCCCACTGTTGGAGGCTACGCCTACTTTTCAAAAACGGTGCAAATCGGCGTCTCGGCTTTCATCCTAGAGTCTCGTTCGTCACTCGGAACAAGAAAATCAGGCAAAGTTTCCGAGTGACGAATGAGACTCTAGCATGAAAGCCAAGACCCTGACCGATTAGCACCATTTTTGAAAAGTGGCGCGGGGCTTCTACAAAGTGGGCGGAGCCTCCAACAGTGGGCGGGGCTTCATGCAGCAGTCCAAAAATGCAAAAATTTTGAAGAAATATCAAAATTCCGCAAAAAGCAAGTGGGCGTGGCCGAGAGGGCGGGACATGCAGTAGTGTCTGGCGTGAATTGGTAGATGACTTGCGCAGCTTAATGAGTGTGGTGAATTCGATTTGGAAGGTGGGTGAATTTGGTTTGAAAAGGGGTGAATTTGGTTTGAAAAGGAATGAATTTAAAGTGAAAATGGTATATATACACCTCATTGCGAATGGCCACGTTGGGGATCCCTTGTCAGAACGACCCTCCCCTTCTCTCAGCGACCCCCTGTTCATAGACCTTCTGTTGGGGAATCCCCAACAACGATGTGCCCTGGCTGTAAATTAACATACGTCCGGTTGATTTTTGCATTGGAGCGCGATCGAATCAGTCGCGCTACACAAGGCTGCGTTCATACCGCGGCGACGTAGTCGTCAACATCGACGTAACCGACGTTTTCGACGACTAGTTCGCGAAGATTATATACGTATCGGTCCGACAACGGACGAAACCGACGTTTTCGTCGTCAGTCGATACGTATCGAATCTTCTGTCGTCGGTTACGTTGGTTACGCAGCTTTCGTCACTTACGCAGCTTTCGTCGGTTACGTCGCTTACGTCGGTTACGTCGACGTTGACGGCGCGCTCGCACGTTATGAACGCAGCCCAACCGGTCGCCAAATCTAGCGATGAGATCGCGAAGTCTGAACGCTGCTTAAAGACACAGTACGCTCAGACACATTTAGGGTGTATGAGACTATCAGCCCCCAGCTGCCGATGTTTCGTGGTCCTCCCGCCCAAAACTGCACGCGGTCAGAGTATGGGACCGCGGGGAAGTCGTAATTCTTGCTACGCCGCCCGTTTTTGCAAACTCACGTTTTTACTAACACCGTCCGCGCGGCGCGGTCGCATGCAGCTCTCTTGGCTTTCAGCCAAGTCCTGTGATTGCGTTTTGGAATACAGGTACAACGCAATTTCTTTATGCGGATAACATTTTAGGTTCTGCAAAATAAGAACTGAGGATGATGGCGAGGGCTAGAACTCAAGAGCAACTGTGCTGCTTCTGCAACAGCCCTCGCAGGCCGCGCCCTCGCAGGCCGCTCATTCCCACAAAACATCAAAATGAAAACGGCCTAAGCGTCCCACTCGTTAGTTTGAAGTATTTCTATAGCATTAGAGCCGGATTCGAGCCG
Source organism: Cooperia oncophora (assembly GCA_036418165.1). Classification (NCBI taxonomy): domain Eukaryota; kingdom Metazoa; phylum Nematoda; class Chromadorea; order Rhabditida; family Trichostrongylidae; genus Cooperia; species Cooperia oncophora. Next base: position 48,162 of record MU911922.1, on the reverse strand, counting down.
GTTCGCAGAAATGCACACGCCATTTCAATTTATTGCGTTTCCTTAGTTTTTCCAGTTTTGTTTTATTTACATCTACATTCGTTGTTGTTCATTTCTAGGCCTTTGTCATTTTCATCACCTTCTATTCGAACTTTGAAGCATGAGCAATACCTCAAATGTTAGGAAATTGCGTTTTGCTTGTATTGTCATGTTGTCCGTTTTTATTTGTCATGTTCTGTTGGAATGCGCGGCCTCCGAGGGATATTGCAGAAGCACCACAGTTCTGTTGAGTTCTAGCCCTTGCCATCATCTTCGGTTCTTATTTTGCAGCACCTAAAATGTTATCCGCATAAAGAAATTGCGTTGTACTTGTACTCCAATGTGCAATTACGGGACTTGGCAAAAAGCCGAGAGCTGCACGCGACCGCGCCGCGCGGACGGTGTTAGCATAAACGTGAGGGCGGCGTAGCAAGGAATTACGACTTTCCCACGGCCCTGTACTCTGACCCCGTGCAGTTTTGGGCGGGAGGACCGCGACACACTGACAGCTGGGGGACTGATAGTCTCATACGCCCTCAATGTGTTTGAGCTTACCATGTGTCTTTAAGTGATAGTAGTTACTCGAAACTCTTCTAAAACCTTTTGGAACTGGAATTATCAAGATAGCTTCTAAACACGTTTGCAGCAAGTCACCCTTTTTCATAGGATCGTAGAAGATAGTTAATAATATTTTGGAGAGCCTGAGAAGACGATTTCTTTCAAATGTGCTAGGTTTCGGGGTTGCAGGAATTTCATTGAGTGAGTTTAGCTACATCGTGAGAGGTCGGCATTTGGAGCAACTAATTAAGCGGGGCCACATCCCACACAGCACGGTAATTTCAATAGGCGAACAACCATAGTACCCCTAAATGAGCCGTAAATCAATCTGGGTGCACAACAAACGCAGCATCGCACGACGACAGCGTCGAAATTGCCTGGGTAAGTACCGAGCTATGCAAACGGGACTACTTTGTGAACGGCTGGACGCAATTGCACCACTGACGCCTACCCCATTTGCTACATAATTGACGCCTAATTTTTAGAAAATTTCTAGGATTTTGTTATTTTCTTTTCACCTTTCGCACTTTTTCTGAGAAAAATTTCCGGGAACTGCGGCACACTGTCTTACCCATGAATCTCAAAGATATTTTGTTTGTTTTTATTTCGCATGAGTAGTCAAAAAAAACACTTTCATGGTGAATTTCACATCCTTATAAAGGTTAGCCACATAATCTTTTACATTATCAGCGAACGAGCCAATAACTTGCAAAACATCAGTATCATAATAGCACTAACACTAACATGTAACAACATAACAGATTCAAAAACTGACTAAGTGAATGATCTAGTCATCCTTTAGGCAGCAATGTTCACTAGTTGTCAGTGAGATTCATCAGGAGAAAATCTATTGCAAATGTTCACTTATTGGTACCGCAACTTTCGAAAAGATAATATCAGAACTGGTGCGCTTGGGTGAATAAGGTTAAATTTGTGCAGAACCGTACAAAAGCATTGAACACGCCTGCCGTTTCAAAAGTTGATCAAAAAAATAGATCGCGAAAGCTCGGACTATTGGAAAAATTTATATTCCTGGCCCTCGACCAGGGCACGTCATTGGTTGGGGATTTTGGTGAAGCCCGTACGACCCCCCCCCTTTTAGGGGGTTCGGTACGTCCCCCCCTATACATAAACTTATGAAGTTTCTTCCCCCCTCCCCGACGAGGAAGAAACCTCATAAGTTTATGAATAAGTAACGCGAAAAATGGAAAAAGTAACAATTACGAGGCCCCCCTCGCTTTTTGCTCATTTCTATCCTGATTCAGAAAAAAGAATAGAAAAGAAAGGCCATCAGGTTTCACCCACTTTTCCTCAAGTCAAAAAACTCTGGTACCTGAATCAATTGCAATTAAAAGAAAAAAAAACAGGAAATCAAGCCAACTTCTAAAAGCACTGTGAGTGGTCCAAGCAAAATTGCTGGGGCGCGCTCTGACGGGTATTCGAGTGAACTGAGAAGAAGATACATATTCGATATTCGAGTAAACCGAGAAGAAGGTAAATACGAAAGAGTAAATAGAACGAGAGCAAACCAGGCAATCAGCTATCAAGGGCCGAAGTCCGGGAGAGGGATTCTGGGCAGGACCTCCAGCCAGCAAGGTGGTTGCAGGTGGTTTGATTAGAGCACGGTTTTTCAGGAAAGTGGGGTCTGTTTAAAGGACCATAACTTCCGTAATAGCGGACCTTTGGGAAAAAGAAGAACGCCGTGGTATGGAGAAAGATATTATCTTTTCAAAACATACTAACATGTACATAAAGATCGCCGATTTCATGTAGAAATTTGCGTGTTATTTAGGGATTTCATTTTTTGGATAGTTTGGAGCGCGAGTTTTGCAGGTTTGAACTAAGATATTTCTCTTGAACCTCAATAGTTTGGGAATCTGTAACTACTGTCGAGTTCTAGAAGATTTGCTCTTCCAAACCCTACTTGAATTTTTTGAAGCTCCCGGGAGTCATGAGATAATTGCGTTGGGGATTATTTGGGGAACACTCCGAACTGTTCGAAAGTCCGTTTTCTGTGTACGGTTTCAAGGAGCGTGTTCAAATAGCCAGAAGTACATGTAAAACGTATCCTGTGGTGGAGCAGGAGCACGACGTGGTTTGTTTAGCGCCAGTCATGCTAACTTTGGATGCGCCGCGCATTGAGGTTCGCGCAGAGGTGATGGGATGGTGCAATTCGAGCGTAATGTCTGTCCACGCGAGCAAATGTGTCTATAGGATTCATGGAGGTCCATGGCGAACCTGTGCACGCGTTTACAGTGTTTTCCTTTGTGTATGATGGAGCGTGTCCGTCGACGCCGCCAGATTCGTGCTCCACCAATTGATTCCGATAAAGGAGACCAACAATTAGGTTGTCGCATAAGTTCTTATAAACGACTTTTTCCATGAATATCTCAATAGCGAGCCAACCTGAAGATTAGTGGTATGCATCATCACCATCCACTACTCGACGCCAGAGCTCAGGCAGCTTGTCGATTCCTTCCTTCCAGAACGACGGGGGCTGGGACTTGAAGAAGTCGTCGAGTGCCTTTCTGACCTGGTCCTTTGTTTCGAAATTTTTTCCGTCCAGAGAGCGCTGCAGGTGGCTGAACAGCCAGTAGTCAGAAGGAGCGAGGTCAGGGCTGTAGGGAGGGTGGGCGACCATCAGCCATCCATACTTCTCCAGCTCGGCCTGGGTCGCCTTTGCAGTGTGAGGTCGGGCGTTGTCATGGTGGAAGTAGATTTCCGCATTCCTTCCACGAGTACGGTCAACGTGATCTTTCAATTTCCGCAGCTTGGTCACGTATGTGGAAGCGTCAATCGTCTGTCCCTTCTCCAGCAGCTCCCAGTACTCCATGCCTCTTCTCGACCACCAACAAACAGAACAGGGGAACCATTTTGGTGTGAAGGTCGGCCTTTGAGGTGGCTTCTGGCTGTTCTCCTTTGTCGACCCACTCCTGCTCCCTCACGGTGTTATCGCAGAGGACCCCCTTCTCAAGAACGCGAAGTTTCTTTTGTGAATTTAAGCAAAACCAGGCAGTGGCGCAGGTACATTCTGTCACAGTGGTAATTGTGCGACATTGTGTACTGCAAATGCAAGCTCGGTGAGTGATAGCCAGTTTAATGAAGGAGTATAATGTACACGTCACGCCCACGTGATGACGTAATACCAACACCCATGCGAACGAAATAGGAGAGGATCAAACACGTGTATAAGAACTTATGCAACAACCTAATACTAGGAAACGTCTGGTACGAGCTACATTGTGGTCCTGTCGTTTGTCGAAAAAAGAAAACAGGTTGGCTCAGCGCCAAGCGCGTTCGCGGACACGCCCCATCATCCGCAGCGAACCAGAGTATGAGTTGTACTGTGTAGTCACTTACGAGATGTTGTCGACTTATTGATATTTCCAGTTATTTCGGATTAGTTTGATGAGTGAAAGTTTTGTACTATGTTTTTACATATCCGAGTTCTCTACAAAGCAAGTTTCGCTGTACGGGACTCAGCACACTAATACCTTTGCGCTGCTCGTTACTGGCTACCGCACTCATTACGACTATGCGAAGGATATTCAAAGGATTACAACGATTGCATGGAGTAGTGTTTGTAAGATCCATAGGCCCGTTGGGTGCTCCAATACATCATTTTTCTATTTATAGGTTTGTATGACTGCGTTTCACAGGTCTCATCAAAAATAGTCCGCGTTTGAGTCAGAATTTCTCATGACAGTGGAGTCTTTACACATTACTGAGGCATCTTCCTGAAGTGTTTTCCAGATGAAAATGTCACGAGACTTCCCCGAAAATTGATTGAATTGGTAGAACAAAATAGTTTTGCATGTATTCATCTTCACAGGTCCGCATTCATTCCGTGATAAATGCCCTGCCTTTTTCCGTGTTCGCGTATGGTACATTCTTATATATGGTTCTGATGACAGTATAGCCTCCTCGTCGTGTGGTTACCACTGCCTCCTTCCTTCCTGTTGCTTTCGTGCGATACGGGGAAAGATGACAAGCATAGTTTTCTGAACAAAATGCATTACGAGTACGGGATCCATAGTCAGCCCTATCCACAGCTTCAAGAATGAGCTCGCAGTTAAACCTGAACTACTCTAGGCATTCTAGGAGCGGTGCTGAAATGAGGAGAAAAAGTTCTGCATAGTGCAACAACATTCGTTCACTAATCTAGAAGACGAAAAGCCGACGCAGTCGGGCTGTCTTCAAAACCTAAATGGACTCTAATTCGATTGAAAATGAAGACGAAATATCTGAAGTGGGTTGCGTGAGCTGCGCTCATAATTCTCCTCTGCGTTTGAGCGTTTCGAGCGCTTTGTGCGAAAAGGAAAGTTAGCTATCGACCTCGCGTTTTGAATCTTCTCAGCGGTATGGTGTAGATGTCGATCGTCGCTAAAAACTCTTCTCGCCCAAAACTTTGAAAAATGCTCGATGCGATAGCAACCACAACATACACGTGCATTACCCAGGCAATTTCGACGCTGTTTTCGTGAGATGATATGTTTGGTGTGCACCCTATTTCATTTACGTCTACTTTGGGGGTACGTTCGCCAACTGAAGTTACCGTACTGTACATCCGCAGGCACAGGCAGTTATGCAGAGGTGCGATATAGTGATTATGAGGCCATCGCCACCTGAAGCAGGACTGCATCGTAGATAATGACAATATATAGGATTGAGACTGCTAACCGTAAAGCATCTACAGGAGGGGCCAAAAAAAAGTCATTCGGGCCGAGTCACATATGAGCGAAGTTTTCGCAGCCCAGACAGAGGAAGTGGATATGAGTACCAGGGCGGAAGATACCCAAGATCTTCCTCTGTAAGCAGGAGCCGGCTGCCGGCATTCACCTTCATGTACACTAAAATATGAAGTCATCTCCAGCCGCAACCTGACTGGAGAACGCCTTTGGAATTCACGTGGCCTCCAAACAGCTGCGGAACTTTTTGAATGGAATCACCCATGGAGACCAGTACTCTTGATCTGCAAGACCTCAAACATCGAGCAGCTCCGGCAACGTCGCTACGGTCCAGGACATCATCTTCACCCCATCCACCAACGCGCGGGTTGATGGTGTGGACCGACCGTACCTGGAATGAATGAACCGATATTTTGCTTCGTGGGCCCCAGACTGAGGGTGTGCGCTGGTGGCTACATCGAGCAACTCGAGGAGAATATCCCATCTTCATGTCGTCGCCCGTACTTTGAAACTTTGTACTGCTACAGGATTGGGTGACAACAAATTTAATCGAAGGGCGTTGGAAAAACTTTCGCCTACTTGGAATGGAAGAATGTTGAGTACCTGTAAAAGATGGAGTATTTGAGCGAGGGTCTTGAACTAAACCCCCTCAATTACTCGGTTCGGGCGGAGCTCAACAAGGTGGTCTACAGTGGCGGAGAAATCAACGATCTCGCTCAACTCCGGTACCCACTCACTTTCGAATCTCTTGATGGCGCTCCTCCAGAAAGCTGTGGCGGAGTATCATTATAGTATTTAATGTGCTCTTTAATATGGTGGGAAAAATGTCCGGTAAAAATTGAATAAAGTGTAACTTATAGCGCCTTGAAAGTCATGGAGGCAAAATGACTTTTTTCGGCCCCCCCCCTGTATGGACCCTGACATGAACATTTGCAGTGACATGATTGCTTGAAAATGAAGTTTTTGTTCACGCTCCGATATTTTTAGATTGCAACTTATGTGAAAGTTGAATTTGATATTCTGGTAAATTACCTTCTTATTCAGACTGGAGCATTGCTTGAAATTTCAGCGCGTCTTCAGTGGGAGGCGGTCGGATGGCGTGCCCGCCAGCTGTCATATTGTTTCTGGGACGCTGCTGACCGCAACTGAGACCTCCACCGAGCCCCTGCAGCCGTTCTCTTGGATAGGACAACTCGTCCACGCCACTTACCACCTTACGTCTCGTAATTCAGTGACCAAAACCGGCAGACACCAACATTATGACGTAACTACGCATACTCGTCCGTTTTTGAGCGAGCTAATTTCCCACTTCTTTCGCCCAATACTTTGTTGCGAACCCGCAGTACTATTCTGCTACTGGTAAGCTTTCTTCGGTTCCTTGAATACTCAATTTCATGCCGTTTGCTCGCTGGAAGAGCATAGTTTTATGACCATTATAGGATTATGACACATCTTCTTTTCGGTTCTCACCCAGCTCATTTCTCCTTCTCAATGTTTGCTTTCTACAGTTCCTGACAATTTTTTTACATCTTTATACAACACTCCGTATTCTCCACTGCTCTGTATCTACAAATAGAAACATCATATTCTAAGTTTTTTACCTGGTATTTTTTGAACACTTGTGCTTTTTATGTTAGTGAATACGTGAAATATGTTATGTCGCCACTAGAACAGTTCAGCGAAACATTATTCTTCAAAACTCATCAGTTGCTCTGTGAAACCCTTCTCGTGTATTCAGCCAATTAACTGTATTTATGAGTAGTGACTGGAAATCTGACCTTGCTGATGAGTGACGTTTGTCACTATTTACTGCCATAGGTGACGGGAAGTGCGGCGTTGGTGATTTCGTTTGATATGCCCAAAGGAGACACAAAACCTTTCATACATCTTCTCGAAACTCCGTCACTCCCTATGGCAGTAAATATGAGAAATATCGCTCGTCAGCAGACCAGAATCTCAGTTCCTACTCACGAATACTGTTAAACTGAGTGTTGAATGAAGATGTAAAAAAATAGTTAGGAATTCTTGAAAGTAAGCCTTAACAATGAAAAATGTACTGTGAGCAAATTGAGAAGAAGAATGTGTCATGGTCCTATAATGGCCATGAAGCTATGCTCTTCCAGCAAGCAAACAGCATGGGAACTAAGCTTTAAACAATATATAAAACTTAGCACCGCTGTATTAGTATCCACAGTTGTACAGAAATGCAATGAAGAACACTAGTCGATAATCATCGTCATAACTGGACAAATACCAGAGAAACGAACTGTTGGTCCAGATAAATGGTAGCGGAAAGTTGGGGTTCGCAATTCGAGGGTTGGGCGAAAGAAGTCGGAAATTAGCTCAAAAACGGACGAGCATGCGTAGTCAAGTCATAAGTTCGCAAAGTTGGTGTCTTGCCAGTTTTCCGGTCATTGCAGTGCTCTGGAACCGAGCTGCAAACTTTTAAAATGAGTATCCTGCGGTTTAGGGCAAGCTCTGCCCACTGTGGGAGGATCTCAACACATTTTGAGCGTGCCCAATACCAGATATTTACACAGATATTTACATTCTACACTGAGCTTTTGCGGCTTCTGAACACTCTCGCGAACCAAGCTACTGAGCTGAAGCACCGCCCACCTTGAGTACGCCCCGCCCTTTTTGGACGTCTCTGCCACAGTTAGTCTGGCGACTCCTTGCTAACCTTATTCCCTTTTTTCCCCATCTTAGGCTGCTCCGGAAGCGAATTATGAACATTTTTCTATGGAACCACAAAATTTTGGCGAGTGCCCCGCCCACTGTGGGCGGGGCTCCGCATATGTCAAGTGTGCTTTTTATTTCTTGTCCCATGCTCTACCCATCCCCACCTTGACCCGACCTCTCCAAGTCGTTCTTCAGGTCGAACGGAATTTCCGGACAGACAAACTCAAACAAACAGACGAAGCGAATTGTATATATTTAGTGATAGCTATTCTGTGACGCCTTTACAAGAAATACGTACTGGCTGTTAAAAGGGGGCCGAGGTTCTCTGATCTGTTTCACTGCACTAGTGACGTACCCTAGGGCGGAGTACTTTCTCCTCTATTCTTTGTGATCTATACCTTAGATTCACCGTCTTACCTTATAACATCTGACTATATAAGAGTGCAAATGTGTGCATATGATATCAAAATGTATGGCATCTTTAATGATAGTATACGCTTTAGATTCACCGTCTTACCTATAACATCTGACTATATAAGAATGCAAATGTGTGCATATGATATCAAAATGTATGGCATCTTTAATGATGAAAACTGTAACGAGGTTCAGTTAGCTCTCAAACGTTCGATTGAAATCTTGGAATCTTGAGTCTCTCACTGGAAACTCCATGTGAACTTCGAAAAACTTTGTGCTGCATATAGGTGAACCATATTTTACAAAATACACAATCAGTGTGCATTTGAAGCGCTGCGAATCCTCTGAAGATCTCAGAGTTTCGGTTGTCATGAAAATTATCTAAACACATCGAGCATATAGTGAACAATGCAAATGGCACATGCTGTCCTTCTTGCAGTTTTTGGTATTACCTGTAGCACTGCATTAACTATTCTGCTACTATGACAATATGCTGCTATCTCTGGGCTTCATCCAATATGTTCTTGAACAATGTGCTTGAAGCTCTTGACTTGTTTATTTATCATCAAGCTTTCGGCATATAACGCCTTCGTCAGGCCTTAAATTACAATTTCAAACATGTAGTAGCTACAACAAGCAATGCGTAAAACCTTACATACCAGGCCTTGAGGGGGACGGACCTATCGGTGTGGTGACAAGGACGGTAAATGACCCGCGCTATGACATTGAGACAAATGGGTGGTCGTTGATTATGCGATGAGTCTGAGAAGGTCACGTAACGCTTTTGCATTGATCTCTGGCTTTAGGCGGCGTATCTCCTGAGCTTCCATTATTTTCCTCTGGAGCAGCCGTACCAAATGGCGATGTAGTACACTCACATCGAAAGACGGAGCGGTCTCATTTGCGTGTTTAAGCGTACGGTGCCTTAAGAAACTACTTCGTGGGGTTGTTCAACGCTCTTCTATGCTCGTCCAGACGATTTCTCAAAGGTCGTGTGGTCTCCCCCACGTGCGTTTTTCCACATCCTCTGCATTGAATGAGGTAAACAGTGCCTTGAAGTTCACCAATCTTTTCGGATGAACAGTATCGACAAGATACTTCGTGGCACCGATTTTCATCAATTCTCGAAGACGTGAGGAGGGTTTTCAGGGTTGGGAGAGGACGAATAACGAGACAAATGGGAAGTTGGGAGTCCTTCATAGTGCGGTTCACCTGACGTGCCATTTTGTCGTTAACGAAAGGCATCATTATGGTTATTCCATCAGGGGATACCAGGTCCTGAAAGGCACTTAAAGATATCCTTTGCTTTCAGGTTCTTTTGCACCTTCCCGTCCACATCTGAATCCCTACGCGTTCCAAGCTTCTCCTTCGTTCTGACCAAGTTACGCACAACGTTTCATATGAATTTTGTGTGCACTTCTGGTATGCAACACTATATTCGACGAGGCACTTTCCTTATACCACAGGTGTTCCTTTCGACCTTCACTTATCCGAACTTTCGTATTAAGAAACGGCAAAAAGCCGTCACTCCCTGGATCTTCTCTGGTGGAGGTTATGTTCCTGTCGTGTGAGTTCAGTCTCTCCAGGGTTTTCACAAGATCCTCTTCCGTTCCTCCAATAACAAACACGTCATAAATGTAACGTTTGTAAAGCAAAATATGACTTCTCAACGTGGTCCAAGAAGATGACTGCTAACACCAGCGCTATACGATTGCCCACGGCTAAGCCTCGTTTCTGCTTGTAGTTCTTGTTGTCAAAGCAGAAAATATTACATTCCAGCGCAACTTCAATGGGTTCCTTTCTCGTATGCGGAGAATCCCATTATGTTGTGAATGAATGTGAATCCCATCACATTGAGAAGTGATCTTAATGTTCTTCAAAAAGGAGTAAGACAGCTTGCACTGCTTCCGCATTATTCACATTTGCGTATAAGGCAACTACTATTTTTATTTGTTTTATTTTTATTTTTTACATTTTTGTTGAGACTTCGGACGAGAGTGCTTTATTGAGCACGAGACGACAGTTGACATCACATCTGTGGGTCTTTTACAGACCCAAGATGAATTATCACTACTAAAACAACAAATGTAAACAACCGCTCCATTTATCATTTAGGGCAGTGAGCTCGTTAGTATTGAGCGGTCTGCCGCAAAACCTCCCTCCTAAAATGCAATGGTTTGTTTTTTTTACAATAACAACATTCATCTTATTAATAGGTAAGTTCTTTTGTCTACATGTAGATCTTCTGATGTGGCTTAACTTGGAGTCGGCTCGGCGGTCGGCGGTTGCGTTGTGGGCGTTCTTTGAGCGGTGTGGTTTTCTCCAGTGACGTAGCTTCTGAATCTGAACAGTTGATTGTTGCACCTGGTGTTGCCATAGTCAATGGTTTCGCACGTTGTGCCGGTTCAGGTGATAAGTCGTAGCTTTCCGGTGATGTCTATTCTAGTGTGGCGGCCATGCGTGGACGTAGTTGATTGGCATGACGACATTCCACGGCTTCATTCACGAGAACGTCGTATACTGTATTTCCGCTGCAGTTAAGGATCTTTTCTGGTATCCATTTCTTCATTCCTCTTTGAAATGCTTTCACCCAGACGAGGTCTTCCAGCTTGAAGGATTTCATGCGAGCTCCATGGTGTCTGTTGAACTAATTTTCCATGTCTTCGTTGCGCGCCGTCGGTACGTTTCTAGGTGTCGTCAGAAGAGTGCGTTCGGAGACGATGTCCTAGGAAGTTCTCTGCCGGTGATCGTCCTTCGGGTGAAGATGAGCATGGTGTGCTACGGTAGGCTAGCAAAAATTTCTGTACGGCCACTGCTGTTTTTTCGGATTCCTTCAGCTTTTCCAGTCCACGTTTGAAAGTGTCGACGAATCTTTCGACTTGTCCATTCGATTGTGGATGGTATGGTGGACTGCGTATATGGACGATCCCATTCGTTTTGCTGAAGTTCTTGAATTCCAATGAAGTGAATTGGCTCCCATCGTCCGAAACTAAGATTTCGGGATATCCATATCGGGTGCACACTCTGTTTAGTTTCCGTATTGTAGCCTTGCTTGTGATTGAAGACATCTCCATATTTCTGGCCATTTTGAGTATGCATCCACTGTAATGAGGAACATCTTTCAATTAATTGGTCCTGCGAAATCCACATGAATACGTGACCATGGTTTCTGTTCGTATGGCCAGGAGAATAGCTGTGTCTTGACTAGTGCTTTTGCCGCTTCTTGACAGCTACTGCAGGTTCGAACATAATCTTCTATGTCCTTGGTGATATTCGTCCAGTAGACATATGAGCGGGCTAGGCTCTTCATTCTTGACATTCCAGGATGTCCTTCGTGTAGAAGTTCCAGAACACGGTCCTTGAACTTCGCTGGGATTACAATTCTTAGTCCAAAGAAAAGGCAGTCGTCTTGGAGCGAGAGAGACTGACGGAGACTGAAGCAAGATCTGATCTCCGGCGTAGGTTTCTTTGGCCATTTGTCTTCACGGACGTACTGGATCACGCTCTTCAGCGTATTGTCTACGAGACTTTCTTCTGCGATCTGATTCATGTCCATATGAGTCTGGGCTTTCACAGCCTTGCATTCGAGTTCAGCATCATTTGAGGCGTTTGCAATGATGATTCTTCGGTTTGCTCCTTCTGGTCGGCAATCAGTCGTGACAAGGCATCGGCTTGTCCGAAATCTGTGGTTTTCCTATATTCAATCTTGAAGTCATAACCACGAATATTAGTGACCAGCGCAGTAGTCGATTTGCTGTGTAAGCTGGCAAACCTTTCTTGCTTCCAAATATAGTGACAAGCGGTTTATGGTCTGTGAGGAGAGTGAACTGGCGTCCCAGTAGATATCGATGAAATTTGCAGACTGCATAGACCAATGCATGTCCTTCCTTCTCGATCTGACCATATTTCTTCTCTGCTTCTGTGAGAGTTCTACTGGCGTGGCAGATTGCTTTTTCTGATCCATCTTCGAAGCGGTGCAGGATTACGGCTCCAATGCCATAGTCAGAAGCGTCTGCTGCAACAATGAGATCCAATTGTGGGTTAATGTGTGAGCAGGAGTGGTGAGACCAAAATTTCTTTGGCTTTCTGAAAAGCGTTCTGACACTCTTTTGTCCATTTGAACTGGGCGTTCTTCATCAGAAGGGCGTCGAGGGGAGCGCGAAGTTGGCATATTTCAGGAATGAATGTTCCTTAGTAGTTCAACATTCCGAGAAATGAACGGACTTGTGCGATATCCTTCGGCTCTGGCATTTCTGTGAGAGCGCGAATTTTTTCGGGATCTGGGCGTCGACCATTGGCATCGATGACGTTCCCAAGATACTCGATCTCTGACATCATAAAATGGCACTTTTCTCGAACTCGGAATCCGTATAGCTCTATTCGTTGGAGAAGTGCTTCCAGGTTTCGGCGATGCTCTATAGTAGCGCGTCCGGTAACGATTATGTCGTCCAGATAAGCTGCGAGGCCGTGCAATCCTGCCAATGGAATCGATAATCTGTTGGAATATACCTGGAGCTGATTTCACTCCAAATGGTAGGCGATTATAGCGAAAAAGACCACGATGTGGTTGATCATGAGTAGTTCCTTTGACTCATCGTCCACTTCGATTTGTAGGTATGCATCTTCCAGATCGATCTGTGAGAAAAGCTGTCCACCGTTGAGCTTGGTAAAGACTTCCTCCGTTGTTGGTAACGGATGTTGATGAAGTGATAAGGCGTCATTCAAATAGGTGGAAATATCCGCACATAATCGGATACTGCCATTGCTTTTCTTCACCACCACTATTGGTGCTGCCCAATTTGAGGGGTCCAAGGCTGTGAGTACTCCTTCTTGGATTAGGCGGTCGATTTCGGCATTGACGGCTGGTTGAGAGGCGAATGGTACAGGTCGCTTGTGACGGTACACTGGTTGAACCTCTGATTTCAGGAATAGCTTAGTTTTTGTCTTGGTGCAGCGTCCAAGACCTGGAGCGAAGACGCTAGGGAACTGTGTTCTCAAGTGAGTAACGAGTTCGTTCCGACGGTTATCGAGTGCTGCAGTCGCTTGTCGACAGTTGTACTGTTGCTTGAGCTGACGATAGTCTGGCATTTGGATACAAAATTCGAGTCCCAGGAGATCGGTAGCTTCTGTGACGTAACAATTTCCTCTTCCAGAGATAGGTCTCTGATGTCGATCGAAAATTGAAAAGTCGGCTTCGAAGCATCCTAAGATCTTCATCGGTGAGCCATCAGCCGTCTTCACTGTTGAGATTCCTGGACGAATCCAGTTCAATTCAAAGGATCCAATTCCGGTCCATGTTCTGCGAAATATCATTGTTATGTCTGCTCCCGTGTCGAGCTGTAGATATATGAGCTGGCCATTGATGCGGACTTTCATGTAGGTTCTTGCATCTTTGGTCATGACGTCCACGTTCTTGCATCGAATTTTGCGTTTGGAAGACCGAGCTCCTGTTTTCTTTGTCGACCCGTTTCGCCAATTTTGCTTCTCTTTGCTGCTCTCTTCTTCCTTGGAAAAGGAGCGCCTTCTAAAACTGATATGTTTGGGTCCAAGTCGCTTCTTAAATGGCTTTCCTGGTGAGCGGCGTTTATCTCCTTTGTCTCCATTGTTCGGTTATCTGAAAGCAATGTAACGAATGTTTCACATTCTGCGATGAACTCGTCGAGAAGTGGGAGAGGATCCGATTCTTTAAGACGGTTCATCTTGTTCAGGAGCCGAAGACGCATCTCTGAATGGGAAGTGTCGGTGAGGCCAGCTACAAAGACAAGACATTTAAGTGATTCGCTGTCAACATCCTTCATACATGCCTCCTCGAAGTTCTTCTTGATCGTGTTTCCGAAGTCGCGGTAGGGGACATGTGATCCGCTTATTGGAGGACGGATGTCTGCAGGAACTTGAGTCGACGGCGAATAAGAGTCTTCTTCGGTCCGAATAGTTTGGTCGGCGTTTCGACAGTAGTGGGCAGGTTGATATCCCGTGGTTTCAACGGTAAGACGTGTTCGGTGAGGTTTCGCTTACGTTCTTCCGATAGTGAGCTTCCTCGGTCATCGATCACTGGTCCATATCGCTTGAACCACGTACTGAAAGTTGATTCGTCGTCTTCGTCATAGTTGAAGTACGGCAGGTCTCGCATCAGATCACCATAAACATCTGAAGAAGGTGGTTTCTCAAAAGGTTGTGCAGACCCTACCCTTTGCTCTGCAAGCGCTGCCAGGTGCTGGTTGAACTGCTGGTTCTGCTGCTGGAACTGCTGTTGGAGCTGCTGGTTCTGCTGCTGGAGTTGTTGCTGGAGCTGCTGGTTTTGCTGCTGGATCGCACCGAGGAACTGGGTCATCCATCGAGGTGCTTCTCTTGAGGAGGCTGGAACGCTGCTTGGCATGCTGAAGTCTTCAAGTTGACCGGCTGCTCGTTGAACTTCTTCCGCAGGGGTTCTTCTGAGTCCTGATCGCCAGTGTTGAGACTTCGGACGAGAGTGCTTTATTGAGCACGAGACGACAATTGACATCACACCGCACTTAGGGTCTTTTATAGACCCAAGATGAATTATCACTACTAACACAACAAGTGTAAACAACCGCTCCATTTGTCATTTAGGGCAGTGAGCTCATTAGTATTGACCGGTCTGCCGCAACAATTTTTCAGTCCATTTGTCTCAGTCATAGCGCGGGTCATTCACCGTCCTGGCCACCCCACCGATAGGTCCATCCGGTCTTCGTTGTAGCTATTACATGTTTGAAATTGTAATTTAAGCCTGACGAAGGCATTATATGCCGAAAGCTTGCCAATAAAGTTGTTAAACAAGTCAAGAGCTTTAAGCACACTGTTCAAGAACATATCCTATTACCCCTTTACAAGATATACGTACTGCCGCATCTTGAGTATTGCTCCCAGATTTGGGATCTTACACGTAAAAAGCACATCATCAACATTGAAAAAGTACAGAGGATGTTCATAAGACTGCTGTTTCATTATGCCTTCCAATGTCACAACTCAATCCAAATTAAAATGGTTGCGTGTTGTGTAAAATACCGTTCATCTATGCAGCACAAAAGTTTTTTGAGGTTCATGGAGATTCCAGTGTGGGTCCAAGATTCCAAGCTTTCAACCGAACATTTGAGAGCTAATTGGTCTCGTTACAGTTATCATCATTAAAGGTGCCATATATTTTTGATATCATTCGCACAAGTTACAACGAACGTTTGAGCCAGTTAGGCTTAAAGAAGCTAATCGCTACAGACGGACCATTGTTGACCTAGTGTTTTGTTTCGCCCTCTTTTTTTTTCTCGAACTGATCACAGTGATTACTTGTCTTGAGTATTCTGATGATCCTCGAATGGGTCTGAATTAATTGTTATCCTCAAATGTTTTTGAGCAAATGAAACTCTCTGCTTGAGTTCCTTCGCCTGTTCGCTTTCGGGGTCCTGAACGGATGCGTTCGTTTGGGTCAAACCGTGAGCGGTCCTCCGTATCACGACAATCCTGCGTTCTAGGTGCGAAGGTTGATGGCAGTGGGCCTCATCAGCTGTCAAAGGGAGGATTACATTACAAGTATTCACTTATAACTTTCTAACCTTCTTCCTCTTCTCAGGGAATAGTATATAAAAAGCATATGCTCCTCCCTTTTTTAATGTTTAGCGTGAATATTGAGATTGAATGCCTGTTGTAATGTAATAATTTGAAGCACACCTTATGGTGTAACAAATAATCAAATAAATATATAGGGTCCTATATTGAAACATTATTGGCTGGTGACTGAAAGAGATCACAACTGATAAGTGAGACAAGGAGCACTAGAAAGGGAGGGTCGCGAAATCTGCAGCGCTGATTCAAGCAAGGATGCGACGTTGGTTCCAGGATATGATCTAGGGTATGGGGGTAGGAATCAGGGGACGCCATTGTTGTGATCACCACAACAGGGGGTCGTGTTTAACCTCGAGGGAGGGGGGACGTAAGCGCGGGGACCCTTCTGGAGTGAGGGTGCAGCGATACCCATATATCGTTCAGCTTCAATGATTAAAGACTTATCCTTGTGAAGAGCCTCTAAGAGACCCACACAAGACAGAAGCAACCTGCCGGCGCAGAAGTGGGGAACGGGCGATGACAGGAAATACGATGGACCACAGACGTCACGAATTAATAAAAAAAGATGAAGGACAAATTCTCCGCTGTTGATCCCCTTTGTGGGATGCGGCACGCACTCTACTTCCATTCAGAGTCGCGGTGGCTTACTGAATGCGATGAGGCCTATACAATGAACTTGCGGTGGCCTGCTGATGTGCAAGTCAGTGTTTTATCCTCCCGGACGAATCTGGTACAATCTTACCGTTCCCGCAGGGTAGAAGGCTTGGTTAGTCCGGGCGAGAGTCGACTCGGGATTGGAACCCGGCATCGCGCGAGTGGTAAGCGCGCCACTCGTCATTACACCACCTCCGCGCCAATGAATACCCGTCATAAACTAATAAACAGATGGAAGTACACTACAGCACCTTTCTATTGTAGCACACCTACTTGAACGGAGGAAGCCCTTTCTAGAAGTTGCACCTTCCCAATAGCTCTGCGTGAAAACCTATGCATGGCGCATTGCAGAAGTGATGCCAATTGGTGCCCAATGAACTATTCCCTGATACCCTTGGCGAAAACGTGTGCTTTAGAAGCATACACGAGTCTTTAAACCAACCGGAGGTTCCAGTCGGAAGAGTTGGTTTTTCGTGTCGTGGGGCAGTGATAACCCTGTGATCACAACGGGGATTTTTTTGAATAGCAGGCCTAGGGATAAAATGAAAGTTTTGCTGGAAAGTAGACAGCTTCATGCTTCCGGCACAGTTCTTTTTTACGAAAGGCCATGTATGAAGCTTGCCATGGATGTCCAAAGCGTAGCGACTTGTGGTTGGCCCCCCATGATCACGCAAGGATCATAGCGGGGAAAATTTCTAGAAAAGAAATATTTTTGAAATCGCTCGAACTCAGGTAACAAGAACCAACCTAGCTCCACTCACTCCCACTTTCCTCTCTCCGAGAACTTTTTCAACGAAGTTATGGGTGTTCAAAAGAGGGGTACTTTTCGGGTGTTTGGCTTGAAATTTGGCGCTCGCCGGCGCGCTAATACAGCGCGACCGCGAAATTGGTATTCAAAAGCTAACCCAGAATTCTTCCTAGTACTCCTGGTGAGTTTTTTGTCGTTTGTTTGGTGTTTTAGGTTTCTTTTTTGTTTTCTAGTAGTCTTCTAGGATGTATTGTTGTAGCGTTTAGCACTATCGAGTTACACTCCTACCCCAGTCTGCCGGAATCAGGCCAATTTTTTGTCGATTTTTTTTCTAGAGGGCAGATTCGAATGGAAATACTGTTACAGTGGTAATTTGACCTCCTGAACACGAATATCACACGTGCTTCACCCAAAACTTTTCATCGATTTCGGTGACTCAGGGTATTTTGGCGCCGCGCCACAGGCGCCGGGGCCAAAATACTAAATCACCGAAATCGATGAGAAGTTGTACATGGGGGTTATTTGACATCCTGTTTACGAATATGGTATTTATTTTTGACGCCAGCTCTAACGCAAGACACTATGTCTGCGCTCTAAGATGAGCCTGGCCTAAGGAAAATCTTCCCTTTTCTCAGTTTCAGCCTCAGCGGAGTGCCAAGTAGCGCTGGTATGGAAAATGATGTCGCACTCGTGGGCATGACATCGAATAACATCGATAAACAAAGTTCCAGCACAAATTGTTTTAAGTTTTTGACGTAGGATGAGCTCAATAGCGCCCAGTTCTCTTTATTGTCATTTTCTTCGTCCCTTTTGCGCTTCTTTTCATTTGTACCCTCGTGACAGGGGGGGGGTCGTATTATGACCCTTATTTGGGGGAGGGTCGTATTTAGCGGGAAATGATCACAACGCGATGGCGTGCCCTGGTAGGAATATTATTGGTTAGTGGCAGGAAGTGTCGAGTACTGATAAGATACTGTAACTGGGCATTAGAACCTAAGCGTCACCTCATTCACAGCAAGTCACGGTAACAGTAGGCACTTGGTTCACGGGTGACATAGGGGATGTGACTGGGATATTAGTGATCGGTAGCTAAAGGGATTGCAACTGATTGCGGCTGATAAAAGGTCGCCGCCGTCATTCCTCTTCAAGTTTGTACGTCTTTCACACTACCAAATCACAAAAGTCTAGTGATATGGACACTGGTGACAAGTGGCAAGAGTGTACTGTCAAGTGACAGTTGACATAGTGAACTCATTCCTTTATCGATTGATTTTCGTTATCAACCGAAAATTAATTTATCGCTCTATCCTACTCGAGTGGGGGGGGGCAATAAAAAAGAAACCCTTCGGCCGGGTCACATATCAGTAAAGTTTACGCAGCCCAGATAGAAGACGTGGATACGAGCACCAGGGCGAGAGACCCAAGATGTTCCTCGATAAGCAGGAGCACTGTCTCGTCCATCACTTTCATGTACATCGCAATATGAAGTCATCTCCAATCGAAGCCGAACTGAAAAAGGCCTACGGAATTTACGTCACCTCTAAACAGCTGCACAACTTCTTGTGTGGATTCATAAATGGACAGCTAACTGGAGACCAGCACTCTTGATCTGGGAGACCCTAACATCGAATAGTTCCGACAACGTCGCTACGGTTCAGGATATTATCTTCACTGCAATCGCCAAGGCGCGGGTTGATGGTATGACCGGAAGTTTCTGGAATTGGAGTCTTCGTGGACCTCGGAATGAAAGTGAACGCTAATTGTTGTATGGAACAGCTCCAGGAGAATATCTTGCCTTCATGTCGTCGCCTGTACGGTCTTGGAAGTCGTACTGCCACAGGAATGGGTGCCAGCACATGGAACCGAAGACATGATACTGATAAGATCCTATAAACGGGCATCACAGCCCAAGCGCCTGATTCATAGCACCCGTATGGTAGCAGTAGGCTCTTCGTGCCTACGGGGGATATAGGGTATGTGACTGGGATATTACTTAACGGTAGCGGAAAAGGATTGCAGCTGCTAAGGGCCAGTAGAAGGCATCGCCGCCGTCATTCCTCATCAAGGTTGTACGTCTTTCACACCACCAAATCACGAGGTTTAGTG
The DNA here is from genome assembly GCA_036418165.1 of Cooperia oncophora. Taxonomy (NCBI): domain Eukaryota; kingdom Metazoa; phylum Nematoda; class Chromadorea; order Rhabditida; family Trichostrongylidae; genus Cooperia; species Cooperia oncophora. The sequence goes on along the minus strand of MU911922.1, from coordinate 28,716 downwards.
ATATGGACATTTGTGAACCTATTCCTTTTGCTGCGCTACGAGCGGAGGGCATTTAGAACGCGTGAACTGGGATAATCAAAAACCGAATATGCGCTGCTCCCATTGTGCTCTGGACGAATATTATCTTTGGAAAAGTTGATTGCTTCAAATTTGTAGAACGGTTAGGGTCATCGGGTTCAACGGTACACTGTGAGAATATGCTGTCGTAGGTAAGCTCTGTATTGGTCCCGTTGTGATACGTGCGACAGTGTGCGCTTCCACACATTCGCTCAGTTTGCGAGAGCCCCCCACTCTTTCTCTTACTCTTTTCTTTGAATTTTTCTTGATTTCAAGTAGCAATCGGTGTCAATCGTGATTTGCTAAGGTGTGATTCACTAAGGATGTGATTCACTAAATCGCTTAGCATCGCTTCATCACGTCAGGCGCGCAGCAAATTAGTTTAATTAGTACTTCTTTGCAGTTTTCAAGTGCAAAAGTTGAAATCATTCAAGCACCGCTTGCTGATATTGAGTGGCATTTTTTTCGTCATCCGTATTCTTTTCCATTACAGTGATGACCGTTAATAAGTGGATACCGACCATAGAAGGGAAAAAATTAAGGTTTCGATCTACCAAGGGTAGTGAAATGCCTGAAGCTCACATTTTCTGAAGTTTTTTTTTCTGTTTTCTGAAGGCGAAGATACCCTGATTTCCTTTATTTTCAGGAAGCTCGTATGGGGGAACATTGGTTTAAAAGTTGCTTGCCTGTGGAATATTACGAGCAGTTTATCAAAGAAGGCATCTATCCCAATGGACGTTCAGTATCCTCCTTTAACTCGTTGTTTTTCAAAGTGGGAATTTTTCTGGCACATATTTTTCGGAGTATCCTTGTAATAATTATTATTCAGCTCAGCGCTTGGGGAGGTGTTGGATCTGCTTTGGTAAAACTGGGAGGAGTTGCTATTTCCTGCACTGTCCAAGCTTTTATATCTCTGAACCAAGACGCTCCTCTCATTTCTTGCGAGATCGACGCATGCTCATCAGTTCCACAGGTGAGCTTTTCAAATGATTGAAGTTTATAGTTGCTATATCTCCGGTAACATAGTCACGCAGTAACTTCTCAGCATTCTGGTCACACTCAGGAAGATCTTCGTTGAGGAGACAGAAGCGGCTCTGAAGAAGATGAAGACAGGTAAAGCTACAGGCCGCGACGACATAGCAGCGGACTTATGGAAGTCACAGCACTGGTACTCCGCAGAATGGCCGACAAAGCTTTTCAACCAGATCACCGCAGGGAAGAGGGTGCCCAAGGACTGGTTGCAAAGCGCGACGATTTCGATTTGGAAAAGAAGGGCAGTCCGGCAGATTCCTCGAACTACCGTCCGACTCTCTGGCAACTATAAAATCTTTGAGCGAATTGTTGATGGCCGTATTCGTGACATCGTTCAGCTCTCTGCCAACCAGTGTGGCTTCGTAACTGGCTGTAGTACCATCGACGCCATTCACGCTGCTCGCATTTTGCTTGAGCAACATCGTGAGAAGCAAAAGCCTGTGCATGTAGCCTTCCTAGATCTGAAAAGGGCATTTGATGGCGTGCCGCGTGACGTTATATGGTACGCCTTGCAACAACGCGGTGTCCCTGAAGAGGTAATCGAGTGGGGCCGCATCCTCTATTCCAAGTCAGAGAGCCAAGTGCGGACTCTTGCAGGACTTCGATGGAGTTCGCATTACCGTTGGGGTACAAGGCTCCGATCTGTCCCCACTCCTTTTCGTTGGTGTCATGGATGCCATCAGACAACATTTTCAGAAGGAAGTTCTTCGGACGCTTCTTTACGCTGATTATGTGCTGCTTGCATGCGAAGGCAAGAGCACGCTAGAGCAGCAAGTGCAAGTCTGGGCTGACTGCCCGGCAAAGTTGGAGCTCTGGTTAAACGTGAATAAGACAGTACCTGACAGCTGACCCAGCCGAGGCTCCATCAAAATCGATGGTACTGAGCTCGCGCTTACAAAATCATTCAAGTATCTTGGGTCAGCAATCACGTCCGTTGGAGATCTCAAAGCGGAGGTGAGCGCACGGAAGAGTGCAGCGTTGGCAAAATGGCAATGCATGCGATGCATCCTCTGCGACAGGAAGATGCTAGAGCGGCTGAAGTCGAAGAGCTACAGAAGAGTTGCTCGACCAGCCGCCCTATCTGGCGCCGAGTGCTGGCCCGCTACCAAAGAAGTTGAGGCTCGCTTCGGTGTGATGGAGATGAGATTTCGCTGGACGGCAGGCGTCACGCGATCAGACCGCAACGATGTCGTGCGCAAGAAGTATGGTGTAGCCCCCATAGACGACAAAATTCGTGAAACGCGCCTTCGATGGTACGGGCACGTACCATCGCACGAAGGCTGACACCGTCCGTAAAACTGGTCTTGAACTCGTGGTACCTGGAAAGCGGCCAAAGGGGACGTTCCAGACAGCGTCGGCTCGACACGTTGCATACAGACTTAAAAATAGCTGGAATTCACCCCGCTCAGGCATTTGATAGGGAAAGTGCCGTCATCACATTAGAAGAGCAGACCTTGCCGCTGAGCGGGACAAGTTAGAGAAGAAGAAGAAAATTGTTGTCACACTTTCTATGGAGAGTGCATATGACGGAGGCTGTTAGGCCATTTCGTTTGAGCGAAAAGCATTAGCTCGGGAATCCAAGGTTAGGCATTGCCCAAAAACGGCGCAGTGATATTATCGTCGATGGAATGAGTGTGATGAGCGAGGTAGTGAGCATGATGCGCAAAACATTTGCTTCAATAATGGAAATTGAGGTTATGAGTAAAATGTCTCTCAAAACCGCACTGCAACGAGATAGACGCCAGTGAATATTTAGTAGCCAGGTCAGACAGTTTCCAAGCGCTTGAAGGCAGTTGGCACGATGGTTCCCTGCTTAGCCTAAAATGCTAGTAGGGCGCTGTATAGTGGGGAAATGGCGAAAGAACGGAGGGAAACGGACAAAATCCGGCGAAGAAAAAGCCTCCGTTTTCAGTGACTTGAAAATCGATTTCGGACGAGTTTCCCGTAGGCATCTTGCCAATCACCGCTACAAAGGTGCAGCTGCATATATGTACCCATGTATGCATGCAGCATCACCGTCGCTTCATACCAAACTCTTTTCTTCATAATTTGCTCAGCAAATGATTGAATACGAGCGTCAGAAACGGTCGTCCGTTTGTGGGTGGGCGGGCAAGGAAGGCGTTTGGGACGTAAAGTGCTCAATAGGCCGTCATAGAGGTACTCTCCTTGGAAAAGGCTTCACGCAGCGCCTGTCCGAGGTCACGGAATTCCGTTAAGCCAGTTGTACAAATCCTACACCTGTATAGCGATTTATCGTGCCAACTGCCTTTAAACATCCCATCAGACATCGTACACACACAGCAAAACATATCGCTTTCAATGTATGACTGAGAACTGTCTTATTCCAAGCATGTATTTCCGAGGAAACGGGGAAGTGGCACAGTGACATTGAAGCTGCACCATAGTGATGGCAATCTTTCACGTTGTTGTGTTGCCGTGACTAGACCAGCGTACACGTATAATTCTTAAGTTCGCTGCGGATGAAGGGGCGTGTCAAATGTATGAGTGTGCCACGGCGTCTAACCCGTTCTTCCAGTTGTTGAAGCGATCGGTTTTACATGCCATAGCTATATACCACCTTCACTTTAGAGACAACTCTGCGATTGTGTGGTGTGGATAATGGCCTTTCACAAGAAACCCATAGTCGCTAAAGGACTCAGGGGAAGGGGAAAGCAAAAAAACCTTGAAGAACACCGTGAGTGAGGACCTGTATGCTTCTCTGGACGAGTTTTCCGTAACTGCTCGTATTATCCCAGCAGAAGTATCCTGCCACCTCTGGCTCAGTAATCGTTTCTTCGCTTCATCCAGTGCTAATACTATCTAGAAGTGAAAAAAAAACGAGAAACACGGGTAAAAACTGTACTTGCCACAGAAGTTGCCCTTGGGTTTCGATGAGCGGGGCAACTAGGGAGGCGCCAGAATTGCCTTTAGTGACGGTCATAGTAGCACCTTCGTTAGTTGCTGTGAAGCCGCCAAAGCGGGATAGTTTTGAAAACTGTTGGCCACACTACTTTTACAAGGAAGGACGTCTACAATTGTTTGAGCGCGGGGAATTTTTTTAAATACATCTCTTTTTAAACCAAACTCACCACTTTTCGAACCAACTTAATTTTTTTCCAAACAAGTTCATACTTTCCAAACCAAAATCACCACTTTTCAAATCAAATTTACCACACTTCTTAGACGGGGCAGTTAATCAACCAGATCACGCTAGACACCATCGCGAGCCCTGCCCTGATAGGCCCACTTAGTTGTCAGCGCGGTCACGAATTTTCAAATTTGTTTCATAACTCCTGCTTCTGTGACGTTTTTTTTGTCTTTTGCTGTTCCATACAAACACTAACCGAGAACTTCTGGACAATGACCAACTCCGCCCATTCTTCAGATAGCTTGTGCGATTTTCGAAGTTTCACAAGTTTTTTCAACTTTATTATTTTCACATCCACTCTTCACGGAACGGAGGTACTCATAGATGCGCATTTACACCATTTCACCGATACACCAAGCTCCGCCCCTTATATGACGCTCACTTTGTCTTTTGCATAGATGGCTTTTTTTAGAATCTCACTTTTGGTCTTTTGCACAGATGGCTTTGTTAGAATCTCGTATCGGATACTTCCGCATTTAGAAATTCACTTGTGTCTCCTACATGAAGCTTATTAGAAGGATCCCACGCGTTCGAAAATGGCGAATTGTGCGGCTCTAATGCTAATGACAGGGAATTAACTAACACATTAGTAAGAAAATAATCAGAAACCCGCGGGAAATGCCTCATCTAGAACCCCTTGCTGAACAGCGTGCATGCATAAGGCGAGAAAAAGGCGTGGTCGGACCAGTTCTTACTGGTTTGGTTGTCTCTCCTCTTATCACCTCACTCCCATTATTCGAATTGAAAAGAGCTGGTAGCGGAACAGTCGATCACCGGGGATTCTTAGAAGTGAAAGGTGGGCACTGTCGTAGGCAGAGGGTGGGACCGTGGCCTCGTCGCGAGTGGGTACTGCGTCCCGGAGGTTTTTTCGAGCTGCGAAAGTAGTACATCGTCCATGCTTGCGAACAGTAGTACATTCCTCCACGCTTGCAGACGGTGCTGTCACTTCCAAGGGCTTCAAAAATCCCGTCTCTAAATGAGCAACCTACACTTGCTTCACCGTCCATCGCAGTGATCTTTTTTCATGTCCAGAACGGTAGATGAGATTCATACTTTTATCAATTATTGATAAACCAGTGTTGCTGACGCGCCCTATTGCGCGCATGGACAAACCTATGGTGCTGATTACTGACGAGATTTTTGTACTGACCACTAATATGCCTAATTTCCATGTTTCGGAATGCGGCTCATTTCGTCATAATTCTCCTTTATAATGAACACCAGCCGGATCGCCCGGCTTACGCCGAGCTCTCCTCCTATTCTTCAGCCCGGCTTCGCCGGGCTGGCCTTGCTTTCCAGAGGCACTTTTCGCAGAAGAGGTGGTGGTTTGAGCTTTAACACCCTTACCATACGTTGATCTATAGATATGGATAGAAAGTACAGCTGGACAAACAGCGCAATATGAGTTGCTCACGTGCAGTCCATTTGATCATGTCGCACAAAATTGCAGATGCTGATATTTTCGCTACGTACGTTAGTTGTACAGTTTTCTTGTCCCGTATTATTCATTTTCATCAGTTCTTGAACGTTTGAAAAAAATATTAGCTCTAATTGATACCACGATATGAATTGGTTCGCGACACTGCTAGCGGTGGGTTCTCCCTTTCTTCAACCTATCGCTTTCACTAAAGTGGCGGTGTACTCTACTCATATTAAAGCATCCTCTACGCTTCACACTCGTACACCCACCCACTCCCCCCCCCCCTCCAGTGCCTCAATCACTTTCCTACCCTGGTCCATCCACGCGCTCATTCCAGCTGCCCAGCGAGCACCTTGAGCAATGTTCGGAACACACTAAACACATTGGATATTCGCAATATTACCTCAGATTGCACCAACATTGGTTCGCAATTCTGCTAGCAGTTGGATCATCCTTTCTTCAACTTTCACTAATTCTTTTGTGCCCACAGCAGTGGTTTGCTCTTGCTAAAGCGTACTCTTCCTTTGCCCTTCCCCTCTCCGCCATCGTGCCTCTCCATTAACTCCACCCCTGCGCCCTACCCCTTCCTCAACCCCTCGCCGTATCTATTCCCTATCCTGTCCCACTGCACGTGCTCGCGTCCAGCTGCCGCGCCAGCCCATGCAATGGGGCTCGGATCGAAATATCACCTCAAATTGATAGCACATTATAGATTGTCCTGCAGCTCTGCTAGCGGTCGCTAGGTTGATCACTCCGTTCTTCTATTTGCAGCTTTCACTGATGCTTCTGTTTCCACCGTCATGGTGCGCTCCTGTTGTAGCGCACTCTAGGTCCCCCTCCCCATTATCCTTTCCCTTGTCCTACGTTCTTCCCAGTGCCCCCTCGCCCCTGCCCCCCTGTCCCACTGCACCCACGTCCAGCTGCCACGAGCAGCTCGTGCAATGGCTGAGAGCGTATAACTATATATATAATATATATAATATTATATAATATATATATATATATATATATATATATATATATATATTATATTATATAATATATATATATAATATATATAATGCTGTTATATAATGCGACAGTATGGATTGACACACCTGCGCCAATCGGTCTCCGGTTTGTCTAGCAATCTCCTCCCTTTCATCTAACCTGTTCAATCTCGTGGAGCTTTTGTGGACGGACAGACATACAAACATACATACTTACATGCGTACCGACCAACCGACACACAGAGTTAGTGCTTTATAGAATAGAAGGATTTGCCATTGTCTGGTGCTTATCATATTTCTAACGCACTCATCATCCGTAGCAAATAGGACAGCATAGCGTTTGAAAGTTTTTATGGTGACAGTATGGAAATCACCACCTGTATCACCTGTGCTCCCGTTGATCATCGAGTTCCTCGAGCGGGCACCAGTAGCGTCTCCATTCGTCCCTGCAATATGCAAGAGTTGCCAATGGACTCTTTCTGCTCGAGGGACACGATGAACTTCATACCATTCGTTCATATCTTTCACGAAGAAGTCTGACCATCGCATAGCCGGTCGTCCAGGCGTTCGCTTGACATCCCGTGGGATCCAGCGGTGATCGCTCTGGTCCAGCGGTCGTCCTCGAAACGCATGACGTGCTGGCCCACCTGATCTTCGAAACCTTGGCAAACGTGGCGGCGTCTCTGATCTCCTATCGTCGGCGGAGTGCGGAGTTCCGGATTCCCTCTCTCACTTGCGTGTAGCGGGATACTCCGAGCATCGCCCTTTCGATGGCGCGTTGAATAAAGCCAACCGCATGTTCATCCTGCTTTCCTAGAGTCCGTAGCCACTCTTCGATTCCGCGTCCTTCCTGCCTTGACGTACGCCTCAGAGGCTTGGACTCTAGGAAAGCAGGATGAACATGCGGTTGGCTTTATTCAACGCGCCATCGAAAGGGCGATGCTCGGAGTATCCCGCTACAACGCAAGTGAGAGAGGGAATCCGGAACTCCGCACTCCGCCGACGATAGGAGATCAGAGACGCCGCCACGTTTGCCAAGGTTTCGAAGATCAGGTGGGCAGCACGGTCATGCGTTTCGAGGACGACCGCTGGACCAGAGCGATCACCGCGGGATTCCACGGGATGTCAAGCGGAACGCCTGGACGACGGCTATGCGATGGTCAGACTTCTTCGTGAAAGATATGAACGAATGGTATGAAGTTCATCGTGTCCCTCGAGGCAGAAAAGAGTCCATTGGCAACTCTTGCATGTTGCAGGGACGAATGGAGACGCTACTGGTGCCGCTCGAGGAACTCGATGATCAACGGGAGCACAGGTGATACAGGTGGTGATTTCCATATTGTCACATAAAAACTTTCAAACGCTATGCTGTCCTATTTGCTTACGGATGATGAGTGCGTTAGAAATATGATAAGCACCAGACAATGGCAAATCCTTCTATTCTATAAAGCACTAACTCTGTGTGTCGGTTGGTCGGTACGCATGTAAGTATGTATGTTTGTATGTCTGTCCGTCCACAAAAGCTCCACGAGATTGAACAGGTTAGATGAAAGGGAGAGAATTGCTAGACAAAACCGGAGACCGATTGGCGCAGGTGTGTCAATCAATAATTCGATTATGTAAACAGCACTATATATATATAATATATATATATATATATATATATATATATATATATATATATATATATATAATATAATATAATATATATCATATATATCATAAATATATATCATTATAAATATTATTAAATAAACAAACTATATGAGAAATTAATATATATAAATAAAATAAATAGTATATTTATAATATAAAATTAAAAAAAACATAATAATAAAATAAATAATATATACACGAAATAAAATACAATACTAACTAAAGTATATATAATATATTATTACTTATACATATTTTCACTTTAATCGGACACTTTTCAACCAAATCGGACACTGTTTCAAACACAAATCG
>MU911922.1:0-20002 GCA_036418165.1 Cooperia oncophora | reverse complement strand
TCCTGCTTTCGTAGAGTCCAAGTCTCTGAGGCGCACGTCAGGGCAGGAAGGACCGCCGAATCGAGGAGGTGGGCACGGAGCTTGCTTGGTGTTCTTCGTCTTCTTCGCTACTCCCTCGATGTTCTTGAAGGCTCCCCAAGCCGCTCGCTTCCTGCTCAGCTCTGGAGCTAGGTCATTCATCATATTGATTTCACGACCTAGGTACACATAGCTAGAGCATTCAGAGATGGTCGTTCCGTTGAGCGTGAATGGGGCATCAGAAACCAATCCGTTTCTCATGAACATCGTCTTCGTTAGATTCAGCCGTAGACCGATTTTTCCACACGCGCAGTCGAATTCAGCCAGCATTCGTTCCGCTTGCTCGATGTTTGGTGTTATCAAAACGATGTCGTCAGCAAAGCGGAGATGGTGTAGTTGCCGACCGTCGATCTTCACTCCCATGTCTTCCCATTCCAGTTGACGCATGACGTTCTCGAGAGAGGCGCTGAAGAGCTTGGGCGAGATGTCGCCCTGTCGGACCCCTCTCTTCACATCGATGATGATCTCCTTGTAGAATGGTGAGATCTTGGTCGTGAAGTTGCTGTAGAGCTCACGAAGAATCCTGATGTACTGAGTAGGAATACCCTGGTTGCCCAGGGCTTCGATAACCGCTGTCTCAACGGAGTCGAAGGCTTTCTTCAAGTCGATGAACGTGAGACATAACGGCATCTTGTACTCTCGCGATACTTCAATGAGCTTCGTTACCGTGTGGATGTGATCGATCGTGCTGAATCCTCTTCGAAACCCTGCTTGCTCGCATGGCTGTCCTTCGTCTAGTGTTCTGCCAATCCTGTTCAGGATGACTCGTGTTGTAGACTACAGACAGCAGGCAGATTGGGCGATAATTGCCAATGTCGTACAGGTCTCCCTTCTTGTACAGCAACACAGTCTTGCTGGTTTTCCACGAGGTGGGTACCTTGCATTCCGACAGGTAGCGCGTGAAGAGTCGAGCCAGTTTTGACAAGAACTGGCGGAAGATTCTTCAGATGTTCGGGTCTGATCCTGTCGGGACCGGGTGCCGTACGATTCTTCACCGACGAGATGGCGTGTCGGACTTCGGAAGGGAGAACTGCAGGAACGACATATCCATCCTGCTCCAAGCGGTATGGTGGCAGGTGGACGTGGCTGTCAAAGAGATCCAGAGTAGAAGTCGTGGATGACCTTCTCCATTGCCCTTCTGGATGCGGTGATTGTTCCATCCGGACGTCGGAGGGCGGAGGGCGGTCATCTTGGTCTTACAGTTGGCGAAGTCGCGGCGGGCGTTGCGTATGCTCTTCCCAGCCTCTGCGGCTTCCACCAGTACTGCTGCTCTTCTCTCCTTGAGGTCTTCCTTTATCGCTTCTCTGCATAGCTTCGCAAGCTCAGACGTCAGCTGGTAATTGCCTGCGGCTCGTGCGGCTCCACGTTGGCGAATCAGCTCGAGAGTTTCCAGAGATAGACGCTTCTTGGTAATCTTGGAACTCTCTGACTTCTTGGCGCAGTCGTGAAGGTGTGCGACAAGCCGTTCGTATTCCTCGTCGATGTTGTCGATTATGGAATCCTCCCAGAGCCCAGCGAGAGAAGTGAAGTGATCCCAGTTGATGACGGACTTGGGGCTTCGCTTCTTGAACTTTGCGGCTCTTTCTCCTCGCATCGTAAAGCGGAAGGGAACAACAACGACATCGGTCAGGCAAAACCTTCGATTGAGATGATGTGGTCGATCTCATTATGGAATTGTCACAGGAGACTCCCATGTCCAGCGTAGAGAGTAGGGCTTCTGGAACTGCGAGTTACCATGGATGGTATGGGTCGACATGATAAACTCAGACAGCCTTTCACCCTGCTCATTCCACTCCGTTCCGTGAGTTCCGATGTGAAGTTCTTCAGCCGTTCCTCTTGGTCCGATCTTACAAGGGAGGTGTTTCAGGTCGTGGCGCGCTTTTTGGAAATGGTTTGTTGCTTGTTGTAGGGGTCCATACAAGGATCACAAAAATGGGTTTCATTTTTGCTATGCGTTTCTGGGTAGGTCAAAAACTGAGTGAAAAGAATTTGACAAGAATGGGCGGTTTTAACCTTAATGGGCTCCGTTCTGCTTGTAACTTCGAGCATGCATAGTTTATGAGGTGGTCACTAATTAGGCCTCAAAATAGATTCGATTAAAGTCAAAATGTAAGTATCATGTGGTAACACACTTGGCATGCACCGACGCAAGAGTGATGTTTTTGTCAGCGAACCCTTCACGACCACTGCCGTGGGTCGGATGGCGCAGTGGATAACACGACGGGTTCTGGATGGCATGGCAGGGGGCTTTGTGGATCGGATCCTCCTCGCGGAAAATGTTTTGCATTTTTCAGCTTTCCATTCATTCGCGTGCCTGTGTGTCTGGCAGTGGAAATAAGTCAAGTATATGCCATTTGAAGGCATATACTTGTGGCCACATTGTGGCCTGAAAGCGTGCTTGTGCTGCCCCTCGTAGCTCATGTCAGAAGGGTTATTGCAATGAAATACCATCACATTTATGTTCAGCGGGTTGGATTACCCCTGGGGACTAATTTCTAGCCAAATCTGACGTTTCGACCTAACTTGGAAAATGTGGGACATGACTGAAGGGTTATTTCAGTGCAAAGACCAGTCATCACCAGTATGCTAGTCGGAGTATTGGCTATCATCCAGGCGTGACCATCTCTACCCCATTTTTTCGAAGTTGAGTCAGAACCTCGGATTTCCTCAAGGTGGCGTTTCTAGGGGTTGTTTGACCCCCTGAACACGAATATGATATCTATTTCGCACGGAGAGAGCTGTGAGTCGCGCTACAGGTGCAAATTCACTGCGCCAGCCCACCCGCAAGAAGAAAAACAGTGAAGGAAAACCTCCATAACTCCGCTCAGAGAATCGTTCCGCAAATTTTGAAGGTAGTTTCGAGTTCACTGTGTCAAGACGAGTACAATGATATGCACTCACTGCAAATGGCCAGGTTGCTGTGTTGGCCTTTCGCCTTAGAAACCCACTTGTGTGAGAACCTTGTTTCCGGAAATGTTCTCGTCTCGTTGCGTTGATACAGATGCAAAACTGTTGCCGCAATGAGGATCCGAACCGAGTCCCGCATTGTCGTGCCATCCAGAATCCATCGTGCTATCCGCTACGCCATCCGATCCGCCAGCAATGGTCATGAAGGGAGCGCTGACAAAAACATCACTCTTGCGTCGGTGCATGCCAAGTGTGTTACCACATGATACTTACATTTTGACTTTAATCGAATCTATTTTGAGGCCTAATTAGTGACCACCTCATAAACTATGCATGCTCGAAGTTACAAGCAGAACGGAGCCCATTAAGGTTGTTAAAACCGCCCATTCTTGTCAAATTCTTTTCACTCAGTTTTTGACCTACCCAGAAACGCATAGCAAAAATGAAACCCATTTTTGTGATCCTTGTATGGACCCCTACAACAAGCAATAAATTTCCAAAAAGCGCGCCACAACCTGAAAGACCTCCCTTGTTAGCGTTGAAATCACCGACGATGACCTTGAAGAAGGTATGATCTTCCTTGTAGAACTTCTCCAATTCCATATAGAACGCTTCGAGCTCATCCTCGTCGTAGCTTGATGTTGGTGCGTAGGCGACGAAGATTGTCAAAGCTGGAGTTGAACCACATCTTCTCAGTCGCAAACGTCCGATTCGGGTCGTCAGACTTTCGTACGAATCGATGTTCATGGCCAAGTGCGTGTTGACGAGGACGCCCACACCGCCAACGCCTCTGCTGTCGCATGTTCCGAGGAACAGTTCTTCTCCAGTCTCGTATACGGCGTGTAGCGGGCGATGCCTCCTCGTCTCGGTCAGTCCGATGACGTCGTACTTGATCTTCCTGGCTTGCAACATCAGATCTTCGATGTGAGCTTCCGATGCAAGCGTCCGTGCGTTGAAAGTACAGATCGTCATCCTAGTCCTGGGCGACTTAAATCTCCGTTGGCCCTGTGATTCTTGCAGCCTCGCCCGAGCGGTCCCAGCCGACGTCGCCCTGTCGGTGGTTCCCTCAGGTTCAGGGGAATGAGGCCCATAATTATTACTGTTTTCGGCGAGAAGAAATTTAACCACGCGTAGCTCGCCAGGCTCTGACGTGGCACCCTCCGCATTGGTACGGTTTGGAACAGTCCGAACCGTTCACCCCCACGCCACGTTGAGGCTGCTGATAGGATTGTGGGGAATGGAAATCATAGTGGAATGTTTTTACATCCTAGTGCTTCCGTTGAGCCTTTCACATACACTCATTCCGTCTGTTGGTGGCTCTTATCATTCCTCACTGGCAAACAACTTTGGGCTTTTACTTTTCGCAGGATTCGAGTGGTTCGTTCTAACTATATCGCTGAAGGATAGAAACATCTCAACTCACTAAGCCTTTACCCATTGTTTTAGGGTCAGTCTAGGTACAGTCGCGAGCATAGAAACATGTGAACAGATGCTGACTCCTATAAGCCTTTGCCGGACACTATATCATAACTTATCTCGCACCTCCAATCTTCCCCGACCACCTTTGAACTACCTGTGAATACTATGACCTCACCTTTCTAGCGCGCCTTATCGAATCTTATAGCAGCTTACAGTTTTTGTCACCCACCAATAATGTTCTTGGCGCATACCCTATATCATATCTTGAAATCTACAGGGGGGCCAAAAAAGTCATTCCGGCCGAGTCACATATGAGCGAAGTTTTCGCAGCCCAGACAGAGGAAGTGGATATGAGTACCAGGGCGGAAGATACCCAAGATCTTCCTCTATAAGCAGGAGCCGGCTGCCGCCATTCACCTTCATGTACACCAAAATATGAAGTCATCTCCAGTCGCGGCCTGAGTGGAGAACGCCTTTGGAATTCACGTGGCCTCCAAACAGCTGCGGAACTTCTTGAATGGAATCACCCATGGATAGCTACCTGGAGACCAGTACTCTTGATCTGCAAGACCTCAACATCGAGCAGCTCCGGCAACGTCGCTACGGTCCAGGACATCATCTTCACCCCATTCACCAAGGCGCGGGTTGATGGTGTGGACCGGCCGTACCTGGAATGGATGAACCGATATTTTCTTCGTGGGCCCCAGACTGAGGGTGTGCGCTGGTGGCTACATCGAGCAACTCGAGGAGAATATCCCATCTTCATGTCGTCGTACCTTCTTGGAAACTTTGTACTGCTACAGGATTGGTACTGCCTACAGGATGGGGTGACAACACATTTAATCGAAGGGCGTTGGAAAAACTTTCGAGTACCTGGAAAAGATGGAGTATTTAAGCGGGGGTCCTGAACTAAACCCCCTCAATTACTCGGTTCGGGCGGAGCTCAACAGGGTGGTCTACAGTGGCGGAGAAATCAACGATCTCGCTCAACTCCGGTACCCACTCACTTTCGCGCGGCCGAATCTCTCGATGGCGCTCCTCCAGAAGGCTGTGGCGGAGTATCATTATAGTATTTAATGTGCTCTTTAATATGGTAGTAAAAATGTCCGATAAAAATTTAATAAAGTGTAACTTATAGCGCCTTGAAAGTCATGGAGGCAAAATGACTTTTTTGCCCCCCCCCCTGTAGGGCCAGATGATGCTGTCACCCGCCTCATAAATATGGTGACCTTCTTCTTACTCTCCTTATCGAATCTTATCAGCAGGGTACAGTTTATATGACCCACTTATGATGTCCTTGGTCAACACCCTATATCCTGGAATCAAGAGCTAACTGATGCTGTCACCCGCGTTATGAATATGGTGACCTCCCCCTTCTAACGCCTCTTATCGGATCTTATCAACTGATATCACTTCCTGTCACCCACCAATAGTGTTCCCGTCACACCGCCTACATCACTTCTTGAAACCAATGTTCCACGCTACTGCGACCGGCGCTATGAATTTGCGTGACACACAGACAGACGCACTCACACAACCCAATGGCAGACATGTTTAGCGAATTATATATATATTAGGATCTCACCCGAATCACATCAAGATTAGAGCCACATGTGGCATTTGCTTTGATTAAATTCCTGATGCTATCTTTCATTGCACGATCGCTTTCACTCAAGTACCTTCTACTCAGGAGACAAATATCGTTTGGGGGGCCAGCCTCGGATTTGGATCCGGATCTCCCTTGGATTTGGACCTGCAGCGTTCTTTGATTAAAACCAAATACTAGGAATCAACTCACTACCTATCCACTGCACTTGACTATCCGAATGCACAAATGATAGAGGTCCTCACTCTCACCGAAAATTGTAAAAGTTATCCCGAGGGGGGAGCTCGTGTGGATGCTGTCTACGAGTTCACTTCCGCCATACGCAGTGGTTGAACAACTTGGAACTGGTCATGAAAGAGCTGTCTCTAGGTGAACCTTCCGGATGCGCCAGCAGCTAGATCCTCTAGAAAGGTCGCTACCGAGCGTGCAGTCCTATAGATCAAGTAAGAAGGTGAGCCATTCCATTCATGTGGTTACCAGCGTGCTCTATTGAAATTGACTGCAAACGGAGGATGAAATATTGTGAGGCCGGTGTACGGTGAGGCAACTGTGGGGTACAGTAGAGTGTGAGGATCCTTGCCATCTATCGCCTGACGCTTGCCTGTGGCAGCATGACCTCAGTTATTTGCCTGGAATAACTGCTCACCTCTCGCCAACAGCCTTCCAAGATGACTGGCAGTATGGTCGTGAGGAATGATATGATAGCCCCCCCCCTTCTCTACTCTTATCAACTGATATGCTACCTGTAAGCTCGTCATCAATGTCCCTAACACGAAACCTTCATGATTTCATAGTATAAAACCTCTACAACCTTAGATAGAGACGGCGGCAATGCACATTTTTAGCCCCAATCACTTGCTGTCACCTTCTGCCACTCATGAACGCTCCCATATCACTATCCCCCGTGGACATCAACCTTCTACTACTCCTGCGATTTAGCTGAAGATATATAATGGTATGCTTTGTTATCAACGCGTCAATGGAAGAGCTTCTCACTACCGCCATGGGCGTCTCACACGACACGAAAAAGAGAAAGCGCGGAGCGCTCTTAGCCGCCACAACTCAGGACCACACGTATCGAAAATGACACTGCTCGAGGTTCTACCTTGGGAAATTCTACCACAGTCGCTCTGACATAACGCCATCTGACAGCTGCTTCACCTAGTTCGTCAGCGACCGTGTACTTGGTGAAAAAAAGCATTTACAAAAGCTCCTTAAAGGCTGAGCCCGCATTCAAATTTGATGAGTTATGCGGCTCAAATACTTATAACAAGGTAGCAAGTAACCCCTTAGTGAAGAAAAATCAGAAAGAAATCATAGGAAAGGCTCTATATAGAACCCCTTGCTTAATTGAGGTTGTACGTGCTCAAGGCGAAGAGAAGGTGCGGTCGCACGAGTTCTCACTTGTTGATATCAGCTGTTTTCCCTTATCACCTCACTCTCACCACTCGACGTGGAGAGAAGCAGCAATGGAACAACCGCACCATCAGGTAACCATTAGAAATGAATGATTGTAGGTTGGGTCAATGATAAGAACGACGGCATCGTGGCTCTCCTCACGCGTTTTTGCGCCGCGAAAGTGGTGTAGTTGTTGCCTCAGCGGACCTGACTACCTGCTCACGAAGGGAGAGGAAAATCTCAACTGAACGCGGACGCTGCCTTTAAGAATGACCTAATTGTCTTCTTGGAACGGAACGGAGAAGCTTCTGGAAGCGAAGCAGTCAATATTTGCTTGCTCATCAGCAAACGTGTCATCCAGCTTTCCAAACCAGCAGATTGTTTGAGCAGTCAATCGACTCGACTTTATATCTCTTTTCATGTATGAGGTGAAGATATATATTCACTTGTGTAGAAGGGATTACAAACTACAGAAGAATTTGAGAAGGTCAGTTGCAAGTGCAACAGTTCCTGTTTGTATTACTGGAACGTGTACCAAAGATTGACGGGATTCAGAGCCTCATTGATGTCAGTGGAATCCTATTTCACACTTTAGGCACAAATAAGCGATATGACCGAAATGCTTAATAGAATTTATGCTAACGAATCACTTTCACTTCGTTCTGCTTTGCTCGTGAAACTAATTGATGAGAAAATATCTATCACTTGGCAGCTCACTCTTCGTGCACAGGTGAGAAAGCTCTTGCTCGCTAGTAGTTTGTACTTGTCATGTTAATCAAAGCTTTCTTAATTCGTTCCAGATCCTTAACTCTGATGGTCCGATTCTGGACGCACTTTTTTGTGCCACCTCAGCGGCATTATTCGATGTTCGCTTACCATCCGTCATTCTGAGGCATGCCAAAGACGATGAGTCTCCTATTCGCCAGGAAGAGATATCAGTTCTTCGTGAAGTAAGCCGCTGTTCGTCATCATCCTACGAGCTTTCAGTTTATGACCAAGCTCGCCCAGGGGGTAGCACCGCTACTACGTGACTGGTCGGGGATCAGATTCTGTACTTGTTTCCATCCAGAAACACCATGTGCTTTTAAACTTATTGTGGATGCACTAGTGTCGGCTAAAAGTCTGACTGTCTATGCCCTAGAACTCGGTTTCAGGGCACGCGCACTCAGGAACGCATGACAACTGCAAATAAGCTCCCATAATGGTGAGTACGGAAGCGTAGCGTAGCGATAATCGGAAAGTAGATTAGCATCTAGAGAAACTGTCAAAAGTGGTTCTCGAAAATCTTCCTGACCGCTAACTCCTTGCTGACATTTCTTTTTCCTGTCTCTGATGTGCTCTGGAAGCAAGTACAATTTTCTGGAAGAAAGACATCGTGCTTGAGTGCACGCTCCGTCCACTGTGGGCGGGTCTCAGCACACCACAGATAAGAGCAGCTCTTGCCAGATGTTTCTCATCTCGATCTCCTTCATGATCTCTAGACCCTCCCGACAATCGAGTCACTGACTTTTGTGGGAACCTTCAACTCATCTCGAGAACGTTCCGCCTATTTCGGGTGTATCTCCCCCAAATAGTATGTCAAACCCTTGCCAACCTTAATCCTCTTTTTCCATATCTCTGAGTTGCTCTGAAATCGGATTTTAAATGAGTTTTTGACTGTGACCCCGCTCGGTTTCGGCGCCTGCCCAGCCCAACGTTGGCATGGATAAAGTGTGCTTTCGCATGTCCTATCCATCCCAGCGTTGACCGGACTCTCCAAATTACTGCTCCAGACTCACGGGAAAACAGACAAATAACAAATCCAACCTAACAAATTATAGTAGGTAACACGTCACTAGTATGGCAGCCCAAGGGGTTCGTTTCATATTGCATAAAACTGAAAGCGAAGGCTATTAGAGAAAGAACATTAGAAGATGTCATAAGAAGGGTGAGTTGTAGACAAAATTTTTGATCTCAGGCAAAACTCAACCCTGCCCTCTCGTTTACACGCTACGGAAGTAGTGCTAGTCACTACAGTACTCAGGCTGCCTTCTTCTATCTCACCTGGAAGGATTCTGGGTTGAAGTGGCTCTAGTGCGTTTTCAGACACTGACATCGAATCTGGTTTCCAGATTTGCAGTGTGATTCTCTGAACGGGCAATATCACATTACTTACTTGGATACTTGGACGCTCGTTTTCAGCCGGTTCTCTTCAGCGACGAGCACACGCTTCCCTCCATTGTTTGCGATCTTGAGCGGTTTGGATCCAGTGTTGGTCTGCAGCTTCTTGGAGTTGCTTCAAGGAGTCTCTCCAACGGGTTGCAGGGCGGCCAGCCTTGCGCTTCGCGTCTCTCGGATACCAGAGTGTGATGCGATCGTCCGTACGTCTGACCACATGTCCGGCCCATCTCTTCTTTGCATTCCACGCGTATTCTACGGCATCGTGGATGCCTGACATTGAGCGCATGTCTGCTGCGCAGATTGCGACATCTCTGCTCACGGCGGTTGATATTCAGCAGGGTCCGTTCCAATGCTCGTTGGGCACGTGTCAACATCAGCGTGGACGCCTTGTTCTCTGCCCACGTCTCGGATGCGTAACAAAGTGCAGGCAGTACTGTAGAGTCGAATAGAGCAGCTCGTATTTTCCTGTCCGAAATGAGCTGGGCCTCTCTTATGCGTCCCATTGCCGTCCATGCGCATTTTTTGCGTCTCATAATTCTTCGCGCAAATTGTTGTCCATGGAAATGAGTCGGCCAAGGTAAACGTAACGGTCGGTATCCGGTAGAGCAGTGCCTTCGAGTATGATGGGTGACGCATCTGCCCACTCGTTGCGCATGACCTCGGTCTTGCTCCGGTTCATCGTGAGGCCAATAGCTTTGCCGACGTTGTTCAGTTCCTCCACCATCCGCTGTAGCTCTGCTGAGTTTTGACTGATAAGGACAATGTCGTCTGCGAATCGTAGGTTAGATAGCTTCTTTCCGTCGACGTTGATGCCTTTATCGTCCCAGTCGAGTTGCAGCATCGCATGGTTGAGTGCAGTGCATATTAACTTTTCTAACATATAACAGTAGCAGTCCCAGTGGTAGCGTGGTCCAGTGATCAGGAAGCTAGGTTTCCAGATTTGAGCGCGCGCTTGTTTGCTCTTTTGCGAGCCGGTGCTGGCATAAAGTCTATGTTTCTTACTAATAATTTCAGTATTTCGTTTTGGATAACTTTGACTTATTTCCTGCAAGAATTCGAGTTGAAATATCTCCTTGCGAACCATCACGAAGCTACAATCTACGCAACGCTTGAACATCAGTCCGAAAATTGCAGTTAGGTCCAACTATGAGAGGTAAAACTAAGACACTATATCAAAGCAATTTCTGTGCAACATAAATCTACAATCAAGGCGATTTGGGTGCAAAACGCTGCCAAGATCACTGTTGGATCTTATTTTGAATGGTATTCTGATGTCCTCCCTTTCTTTTCTTTCTTATTTTCCATAGCAGTTTAGTAGATAGTGTAGAGTTCTGTTAATTTCATCTGCAGTTTATCCTCTCAGGCGTGTGGTCCCATATCCAATCTCTCCCTTCAGCAGAAGAAGGACGGTTCAAACGAGTTATGATCGATACCGTCCGACTCTTTCAAATTCAAGGTTTCCCTCGCCCCGCATTTTTCATATATCTGTAGATTTAGACCGAAAGTACAGGCGGACAATACAGCACAATATGAATCGCTCAAATTCCGTTCCCATTACCTGCACTGAAATGCCTACCTATGAGTCAATTACCATGCAATCTATTCACTGACGTAGCATAAATGATTGCAATATTAGGGCTACGTTGGTTGTACATCGCACAGTTAGTACGTTCCATGCTCCCTTGTTACTTGTTCTCATCAGTAATCTTTGGTATGAAAAAATGCCACTAACAATTCAGAATTCTGGATTTATGTACTCAGGGCTCTGGTTTTTGATTTCGCGAGTTTCCTGTTTTAGGCAAGCTACATATTCCCCCTCCTCCGCTCGACATTACATGCTTAGAATGCATGAGTGCATATAGTGTTGATACTGCAGCACTTTGACTGAACAACAACGGCATTCCTTGTCCGTCCCTATCCGTTGTTATCACTGTGTGCCACCCACCGTTCAAACTCCCCACCTCTCCCTCTGTATAACTTGCTGAAATCAACGCCTGTCTGATGCTGCGTCCCGCGTTATAAATATGGTGACCGTCCCGTACTGACTCCACTTATGAAATTCTTTCAGCTGCTGACAGTTCTTGTCACACCCCAATAACGCTCCATCCCATACCCTACATCATAGCTTATGGCTATGAAGTCCAACTATTGCTGTTATAAGTGCTATGGACTCGGTGACCCTTACCTTCTGACGCCTCTTATAGGGTCTTATCAGCTGATATTACTCTCTCTCTCACACCAGTAAATATTCATCACAGTTCCTATATCACTTCTTGGAATCACCATCCTACAGCTAATTGGATGGCCTCCGGAATTCGTCACAGACAGACAGACAGTTAGAGAGACAGACAGACAGAGAGACAGACATACATACCACAGACAGGCATACCTAGCGGATTATGTGTAGGATGTAGGATGACCGTTCTTTTACCTATAGCACTCACTGATCTGTTTGTTGTCATAGGCTTTTGCCATCCATATAGGCCCGCCTCAGTTGTAGAACTGAATGCAAGTCATGGCTGTCTCGTATAGCAGAGTCCATCACATTCAATGCATCACCCTTGACTGGTACCACAACATTCACGTTGATTCGTGGCTTAGCGGTTGATCCCTCCTCCCTTCATCTTACCGCTTTCTCTGATGCTTTTGTTTCCACAGTCGCGGTGAGCTTCTGTCCAAACGCACTCTAGGCTCGTGTGCTTGGGGTGCACTACATGGTTCTCTTATACAGTGCAGGCAGTTATTATAATGAGAGCATTGGACTTATACATCTGCACGAACTGGGTTACAGTCAGCGGGGTCAGCGCGGTCCAGGGCACATAGCTGTTGGGATTCCAAGACAGGGGGTCGTATTTGTTTGCTGGGAGAG
This sequence comes from Cooperia oncophora, assembly GCA_036418165.1. Classification (NCBI taxonomy): domain Eukaryota; kingdom Metazoa; phylum Nematoda; class Chromadorea; order Rhabditida; family Trichostrongylidae; genus Cooperia; species Cooperia oncophora. The sequence continues at coordinate 7,565 of MU911922.1, read as the reverse complement.
GGGCTCGTATTTGTGCTGAGAAGAATTTATTTCGATAGTTGATTCTTCTTTTCACGGACTTTACAAGGCGGGAGGTCGTATTTCCTTTCTGACCTTCCGAAGAAGGTTGGCTGACTTTCCGCGATTTTTCCTGTTTCATCTGTACTGTACGCACCCCCTCCCCCACCCCTCACTGGACAGCAAAATTTTTGAGTAAAAGTAGAAAAGTTTCTGGGAAGTTCCGGAAAAAGTGGTAGGAAAAATTTTTTCCGAGGAAAGAAATGAATATAGAAATATATATAAAATGGGGGGAGGGATTTTTTTGTATCATACGTGCTATGAACCTTTCCTCCCGCTCGACAGCTCGGTAGCGAGCGAACCAGAGGGGGGGGGGTCATTGAGTGGGTGCGCATCCTTTACTCATGCCCAGGGAGCCAAGTTCGCTCACCAGCGGGTGTCTCAGTGGAGTTCCCCATCACCGCGGGGTACATCAAGGCTCTGCGCTCTCCCCACTTCTTTTTTCCCGTCATGCCACCTCACGAGATCTTCAGAAGGAAGTGCCTTGGACCCTGCTTTACGCTGATGATGTGATGCTTGCTTGTGAAGGCGCACTGGAACAGCAGGTGCAAGCTTGGGCCGAGCTTCTGACGAAGTTTGGATTCAGGTTAAGTAAGAGCGAGTACCTGACAACCGACCCAAATGAGCCGGGCTCCATTAAGATCGATGACACGGTGCTCAAGCGCACGGAAACATTCAAGTATCTCGGATCAGCACTTGCGTCCGATGGCAGTCTGAACTCGGAAGTGAGCGCACGAGTGAGTGCGGCGTGGTCTAAATGGCGATCCATGTCTGGGATCCTTTGCGACAAGAAAATGCCAGAGCGTTTCAAGTCAAAGATCTATCGTACTGTCGTCCGACCTGTCGCGTTATATGGTGCCGAGTGCTGGCCCGCGACCAAAGAAGTTGAGGCTCGCCTTGGTGTGATGGAGATGAAGATGTTGCGCTGGACGGCGGGCGTCACGCGATCAGACCGCATGTCGTGCACAAGAAGTATGTTGTAGCCCCCATAGCCTAGAAAATACGTGAAACGATGGTACGGGCACGTACTTCGCGCGAAGGCTGACACCGTCCGTAAAACTGCTCTCGAATTCGAGGTACCAGGAAAGCGGCCAAAGGGGCGTCCCAAACAGCGCTGGCTCGACACGCTGCATACCGACTTGAAAATAGCCGGCATTCACTCCGATCAGGCAAACGCTGAAGAAGAAGTTTGTCTGCTTACCCAACACTTCTATCCTGCCTTCGCGCCCACAGCCGTATCTTTCCACCTTCCAACACTGCACGTCGTCCATCTGGAGAAACCGTGTAAGAGAGGGACTCATTGTTCCACATCTTCGTTTATTTTTTGTTGTTCTGTTCACCAATAAATCACTAAACACCTACGCTCCCGTTTTTGAACGCCCCTACCAGGAACTTGCGGTCTTGAACGGTGTTTCTGAGGACGACGAGAATACAACACATAAGCTCCCCACACTGTTTCCTCCTACTTATTATGAGAGGACCATTACTTGAACCTTTCCTTAACATACTTTTATGCCAGTATATTGTAGGCACAAAAACATACACTTCTTGGGCCTACAAGGTTACAGGATTACTCCAGAACGGCTCCCGAGTTCCTTTACGGGCTTATAACGGAAATGGCTTTAATGTCGAAGAGGAGAAGTGTTGGATGGGTCAACCAACTTTTTGGAGATAGAAAAGCTTCCGCTGTCTAAGAAAAGCCTTTTCAAAATGGAACAATGTATTTGGTTAGCTCATGTGCGCGTAGGACATAAGCGGAATGGAATTGTTTATTGCCAGATCATCTGCAGAATTCCTGTTGATTTTGTCATTGCTCGTGCTTTTGTTTTTGATCCCTGTCTTCAGCTTCGCTTTTCTTTTACCTGTTTTGCATGCTTTTTATATAACCATGTCTTGTTTGTGTTTGTTTCTTTTGTCCTATGCATAGGCTCACCAGTTTTCTGTCGTGGTTTGCGAAGGTGGTCGCGAATTATGTGGTTATTCTAACCCCTTGGTAGACCGCAAGATGATGTGAGAGAATGATTGGGCCAAATATTCCAGTGTTATAAGGCCTTTTTGCGCTCGCTATGGGGCATTGCTCCGCAATTTACATGTAGCCGTATTTAATCCGCGCGCGGGGAAATAACTCAAGCTCGCGGCAGCTGACAAATTCTAAGCGCCCTCGATAACCTCCTCCCTTGTCAGCGTCCTTGTGATCTTGTGATTCTTGAACAGACAGACAGACACACACACACACACACACCACACACACACGCACACAGCCGGTTGTATATCAGTGCGGGCTGGTGAAAAAGCCATGCAGTACCGCTCAGAAGTATTCGGCCAAACGCTCTTTCGCCCTCCCATTTGTTTCCACCCAACCATTTCATTTCAATATTTCAAAGTTAATGTTATACTCCTCGTTTATCAGTCATGAATCACTTGAACATTGTGTGCAAGTCCACAAAAAGCAAGGGGACGTGACAAAGGGGGCGGAGCTTAGATTGCCAAACCCTCTGAAGGATGGGCGGAGTCGGCCATGTATCGATGCCCAGTCGTTTTCAAAGTGTTTGTGGAAACGCGCGAAGACACCGAGAAAAAGGACAGGAGCAGAAGTTAATAGAAAGAGATTTAAATCGCTATGTCTGCGCTGACAAGTAGGGTCGTCGGGGCGGGGCTCACAGTGGTGTCTGGCATGATCTGGCTGATAGTTTGCCCGGGTTAATAAGTGTGGTGAATGGTTCGAAAAGTGGTGAATTTGTAATGAAAATGGTATATACGTAGTAACGCAAAAAACCTAAAACAAGCCTTAATCGCACCCTTTTCAATATTTTTGCCAACAGTTTTTAAAGTACACATGAAAACTTCGTCTGCTCGAACTGAGTACTTCTCATGAAGTCGATTGATCAAAGAAACAACGCTGCGAGATGCGTCCTAGCGTACGTTGCGGACTAGGGTCCTCTGTTGCCTGAAAGGTCAGCGGTATCCATCCTGGACGATGCGACGATGGGAATGGGGATCCAGGACCGGCACCTGGGGCGCCCCCCCCCGCCCCCCCCCCACGCCCCCCCATCCCCCCCCATCCCACGACAAAAAGATGCGATAGTATGTAGCGGTATTCCATTCTGAACATGCGATGGGATGGGGATCCATTTGCGCACCGTGCAAATAGCTCTACGTTCCCTCCATACTCCGCTTAAAAAGCAACTTGCGGCGCAGACCCGCTGCACGCCGCTACCATATCTCGAACCATCTACATCTTCCGGCCATGCGCTCAACGCCGCGTGATGCCCGTGGTGCTCCGGGCTTTTGCCCAAGAGTTGAAAATTTCGGAATACGATTAAGCAAACTCCTGCGGATGATAGTTGACGTGTTGCTCATGCTGCCAACTCTGAATCAGATGATGGCGAAGGTTAAAACTGGAGAGCAGCGAGTGTAACTGTAAATATAATGTAAATAAAGAAAATAAATAAATTTAATAAACTAATTGAAACCCGTGTGAACCTTCGCAGTTCGGGCAGATTTTGGCTCCAAAGCCGTAGAAAGGCTTTGAATCAACCGAGTACGACACTCAGGACAGGCGCTGTTTGTCGACGGGGGGGGCATTTTGTACTACCATTGCTTCCCTAGTTCCGGTTTACAAATCTCACCCTGGTAAAACTTGTGAACCCTTGTGAAGCTGGTGCAAGATCGTCTAGCCACCATCCTAAAACGTGTCAACTCGAGAAAAGGCTAGATGGGTCGGCACATCTATGGAAAGCAGAATGCCCCCCCCTGTCGACAAACTGCGCCCTCAGGTCATTCTCAGTCTTACGTTTGGTGGCAATGCGCGGCTTTCGAGGAGCATTTCGGAAGCAGTATTGTTGCTCTTGAACTCGTCATCATCTGACTCAGAGTTCGCAACATGAGCAACGCCTCAACTGTCATCCGCAACAGGAGTGCGTTTTAATTTAATTTAATTTTTTCAATCAACTTTGAAAGCACAAACAACAAAACTTGATAAAGCGCCGGAACACCTGCGCGCGAACGACCGGTCATTATACACGGGGTCGGAATATGGTAGCGCCCTGTCTGCGCCGCAAGTTCCTTTTCGAACGGAGTGTGGAGGAATTAGCCCACAGTCCAAGGTCCTCATCCCAGTGCATGTTCGGACGAGGAAACCGCTAGGCTTCGACAACTGGGGCCGTTAGCCTCGGACATGCCGAGGACGCACCTCACAGCTGAGCGTGCGCTGTATCTTTTGATTAGTTGTCGGGACAGAATTGCGGAGAATTCTGCGATAGGTTCGCCGCTACTGCATTGATATTGGAAGCACTTTCAGTTTGTAAAGCTCTGCGAAGAACATAGGGCTCTGGAGGGTTATACAAAAAGTAGAAGAAAAAGGAAATGGGCACTCAGACAGGGCAGATCAAGCTTTCAGTGGCCAATTATTACTAATAGGATGTTCTTCAACTCATGCAGCAACATGGCAGCCAACCATGTCGCTGCGTAAGTCGAAGAACATCCCATCACTGAACGGTGGCGGGCATTACTGTATCGAGAAACTCAATGAACAAGGCTGTCAGACTCAATGAATCCCTCATCACGCGTGGAAAATTATTTGTTACGGCCCGCCCCTGGAAAGCGGGGGTCAGTACCCCCCCGCGACTATGCAGTGTGTAGAGGTACTGTACACTCATGTTGCAAGCTACTTACGTCGCTGCTGTGTTCAGTACTAGTCTCTGCTCGCCCCTCCCCTTCCGGGGGGGGGGGGCGAATGCGACCTTCCTGTCGGATTTCACGACGTATGCTTGACCTTGCATGCTAACCAGTTAGCTATCACTTTTGAAGTCAAATCGGACACACTCTCTAACTCTCTACATCGTTCAGTTGATTTACCAGACCACCCTAAGCACTGGTGCAAGCCTCGCCCAGCAATCTCGTCCAGTTCTCGGCGCGGTCGTGGATTCCCAATTTGTTTTATGAATCGTGCTTCTGTGACTTTCTTATTTACTTTTGCCTTTTCGCACATGCACACTAACTGAAAGGTGGTATGTCGGTGGGAGTGTTTCAGGTCTCCAGGTTAGAAAGAGCAACACTGGGTTTCTACTGCTTGCCGAGAGCATTAGAGTCGTGTCAAAGCCTGCATCTAATAAGAGTGAGAAACCTACGGAGGATTTATCAGTTGCTGCGAGTTGCTCATTTCAAAGGTGCCGTGGGACCTTTTCAAAACCTTGCTTCGTAAAAACTTTAACGCTTCAAGAGTTCTGCATTCAGGAGTTTGTTTGACCCATAAGTAGTAGCTTTTTTCTTACATAAAATTTCGTTGGAAAGTGGAAACTTTTTTCCAGTGTTTTTATACTGTTTGGTATACGATTTTCTGATTTACAAGATAGTGTGCTTGGTTTTCCGTGCAATCTTGAATTTTGTCTATTTTTAATTAGCAAAATGAAGTGTCGGGTCGATAGGTTTTTAACACCACCTTTCTGCATCAAATTTGGCTGTCAAGCTGCAGAAGCAGCTCAGAATGTGTGATTTATACAACCAATTCCGATGCTTCCTAGGACAGCTTGATATTGGTTCGAGTGACAAGGAGATGGGAATTTGGAACTTGTGAATGTGCATCGCATGGGGCGCCTTCTTGAGGACGACTGCCTAAAGATCTACCAATTCCCCATTCTTTGGTAACGACTTCTGCGAAAAAGCTGATCCAGTAGTCTCCTAATTGAGCGTAGTGGTGCATCCGTCGCTATGCATATTTGTGATAGCTTTCCAAATCTTTGAGTCGTTCAAGCCGTTTTGCGCATTCCTTGAAGGCATCGCTTCTTGTATGTACTTACAGGGGGGGGGGCAAAAAAAGTCACTTCGACCGAGTCACATATCAGCAAAGTTTTCGCTGCCCAGACAGAGGACGTGGATACGAGTACCAGGGCGGAAGATACCCAAGATGTTCCTCTATAAGCAGGAGCTGGCTCTCGCCCATCACCTTCATGTACACCAAAATATGAAGTCATCTCCAGTCGCAGCCTGACTGGAGAAGACCTTTGGAATTCATGTCACCTCCAAACAGCTGCGAAACTTCTAGTATGGAGTCACCCATGGATAGCTACCTGGAGACCAGTACTCTCGATCTGGATGACCTCCAACATCGAGCAGCTCCGACAACGTCGCCACGGTCTAGGACATCATCTTCACCACAGTCGCCAAGGCGCGGGTTGATGGTATGGACCGGACGTACCTGGAATGGAAAGACCAATATTTTCTTCGTGGACCCCGGACATAAGGTGAGCGCTGGCGGTTACATTGAGCAACTCGTGAAGAATATCCTCCTCACATGTCGTCGCCCGTACCTTCTTGGAAACTTTGTACTGCTACAGCATTGGGTGCCACCACATGGAATCGAAGGGCGTTGGAGAAACTCTCGCCTACTTGGAATGGAAGGGGGCTGAGTACCTAAAGAAGATGGAATATCCAAGTAGGTCACCTGACCTGAATCCCTCAATTACCCGGTTCGGGCGGAGTTCAATAGGGTGGTCTACGGTGGCGGAGAAATCGACTATCTCGCTGATCTCAGGCACCACATCGCGGTCGCGTGCCAGAATCTCTCGATGGCGCTCTCCAGAAGGCTGTGGCGGAGTGTCATGATAGTATTTAATATGCTCTTTAATATGGTGGTAGAAATGTCCGATCAGAATTTATAAAGTGTAACTTATAGCGCCTCGAAAGTCAATGAAGAAAAGTGACTTTTTTTTGCCCCCCCCCCTGTATATTTACCAGTCGGATCGCCCGGCTGACGCCGTGCTCTCCTCCTTCTCTCTAGCCGGCTTCGCCGAACTGGCCTGGCTTGCGCCAGGCGCTTCATAATGAAAACAGAATTTGTTCATTCACTGTCGCTCCAGTACCGTTGTAATGATCGAATGGTAACAGACGGAGCAACACGTCGGATCCTGCATCCTATACTGAGTACATGCTTTCATTTGTAGGAAGGTTGTTGGTTTGGGCTATATCGCTCACACTATACCGAAGATAGATCTGTTGATATAGATAAATAGTACAGCCGGCCAACACGCGCAATATAAATTGCTCAGTAGATGAACAAATACTGTATCCATTGCCTGCAACAAAACGCCTATCAAGAAACATATTTTCCATTGCCATGAAATCTACTCGCTGAAGTTATACAAATGATAATATATGGGCTGCGTATGTTGTTAGTTGCCTATTTTTTGGTACTTCCTTATTAGTCGTTCTCATCAATATATGGAAGTTTGAAAAAAAAGCTATTTTACGCATAAAAAGTGTCACATCATTTCCGGTTCTTCTCAGTTTTCCCTGAGTTTTCTGTTTCAAGCGAACTACATACCCCCCCCCCCCCCCCCCCCCCCACAGAAACATGGAAAATACAAAAAATGCAGAGCTAAATGAAAAAAGGATAACCAGGCCGGCAGTAAATCGTTCCATACTTGGCTATTATCGATCAGGCTGCAGGGCGCAAGGCTGCGACCGCTTTCTTTGGAAAAACGTCATTGGAGCGCGGGAGTTGTGTTGCA
>MU911921.1:190449-220016 GCA_036418165.1 Cooperia oncophora | reverse complement strand
AGCATGAGACACGTTACGTAGTACCGAACCTTGCCATACACTTCCGATTTGTGAACTGGAAGTTTCTGTCTTCTTATCGTGCAAGAATTTGTGCCTAAATGATAAGGCCCCTTGGGATGCTGATATTAAATTCTCCCAGGTAATATGCAAAACGATTCTCGGATTGGGGGTAGAGAAGTTTCTTCATCTCAGTGTGTCTCCCACGCTGCGCATGGAGGTGCACTCGTACAGAGGGGGAGAGTGTGTCATATCATGATAACCGCGCCCAAAGACAGCGAGTGTGGCTCAAAGGTAACAGTTCGTTGGATAATGTGCGAGTCACACGTTTTTCATTTTCCAGGTCCATAATGTCTTTTAGCATCGCATCTCCCATAAACTTAACTGTGAGGTAGCCCTCGCCCAGTTCCTTGAACGGATAGACTCTTTGTGGTGTTGAGGCCTGGCCACTCTTCACGCGCCTAACGAGCATCTTCGCGCTCAACCAGTGTCATACTCGTTCAGGGGGTTCTGCTGAAGTTTCCATAAAACTGTGGGATTTCGATCCAGTTCCAAGATTCCCTGTTTTCATAAATATAGGCGTCGGTGACTGTTGGGCCCGCCTGTAATCGACTATACTTGGTTCCTGGTTTCTCTCTCCTTAACAGAAAATGATTCAGACGATGCCTACATGTGAGGCAGATAAGAGGGATATCCGCCTTCTCAGGAAATGGCTCCAATTTCAAGTCAGTTCCAAGTGTAGTCCTCATTAACAAAGCAGTCATAGGACCTACATGGGATGCTCGATCCCATGACGCTTTTTCCAGAGTCAAGTCAAAAACTCAGATTTGGCTAGAAAATTGTTCCCATGGATGGCTGACAGGTTGACACAAATATCATACTGATATCGTATCATACTAATATCACTTGAATGATTGCGTCACGCGCTAGCATAAGCCTTCACCTGCTTACATTTCTGGACTTAAACACGATTTGGAACTCTGAGCGACCAACCGCGCAAATCACTGGACGCTTCAAACTGATAATTCAACCGCGCGCATCTTCTGACATCTGCAGTGATCCAACTGTCAGCAGTGGAGCGCCCTCATCGTGGTTGCGGCTGAATGGAAGTCGCGCATGTTCCCCGAGACGTCAGGGCGCATCAACTCGCAACTGCTAATGTAGAGGGAGGTGAACATCTCCAGTAAAGCCGCTTTGGCACTTTAGTAATTTCTCTCGACTGAATGTCTGAATTACTGCAATTCAAGGGTTCCTATTGGGCCAAACAATCTCAAATATTTCTAATATTATAATAACATATATTTCTAATGTCATAATAATATATTATTTCTAAAAATTCAGAGAACTTGAAACGAGACCTTGAAAACGTTTTGCGAGACCATCTATGTGAGAATGTTATGAAACAATCGATAAATTCTTTGCAGGCTCTTTTTTCATATCAAAAGTAAGCCTTGACACCACTCTAACCATCTTGACAGAGCGCGACCAAAACCCAACATGCGACGTGAAGGGCCAGACTTACGCTACGCTCCAAATAGCTGTTGCAAACCGCATTTCCGAGTTTTTCATATGTATGTTAATAGCCTATGACCGCATGCATGTCGATAAGAACTGCAAGAGTGATTAAGCCACTAAAAATTATTATGAAGCTCAAAATCGATCGCTCCAGGCTCTATCCGCTTTTCATTATGGAGCAGCCTATCGAGAAATGAACTGCAAAAAGCCATTTTGAATACAAGTGAGCGACTCCACATGTAGGTCATACCAGTCGGGGCAGCTGAAAGACATTGGCTGGGCGGAAAAAGGAAGTTCTTGGAGACACACGGCCAATTGTGTCATGATGATCAAACGATCAGCGGTGAATGCCACTGATAAACTACGGGAATAAGGTAACATGCGCGTAGAATCGAAATAAACCTGTGATTAGGTCCATGTAAACTGGCGCAAAAACTGGAACGGAGCATTGATAAAGGATTACAAGTGCGAAGCGGCCTTCATCAGCGTTATAAAACAGACGTTGACAATGGTGATGGCACGCAGTTCGCAGCATGGGAACGCACACTCTGGTCACACTTGTAATCCGCGCGCTCACCGCCTTTCTGGCTGTGCATTCGGCTCCATTGCCGGCATCGTTTACATTGTAAACGATCTCAACAATTTTTACGACGAATCCATGGAAAACCTCAACGATTTCAAGGTAAGTGAAAACTCAGTAAATACCCCTCAAAAAATGCTGATGCCAAATTTTGTTAATCTCAAGCTCCTTTCAGGACGTCGCCGACTCTACGTGGCAGAAGATGTTGCCCAACGCTGCAGAACTTAGTCGAGAAAGCAGAAATAAAGAGCATTCCCTCGTTAGAGCAGTCCAAACCACCAAGCCTATTCAGAGCGGTAATCAGCTGCCCTGTTGCGACCCCAGGACTCGCCAGCGAGAGCCAGGCAGCACCTGCGTGAGACGCCGAGAAGCCAGTACGGCAACACTGCCGTCAACGGGAGGTAATGGTCGCTGAAACGGCGCCGCGGCCGAAAAACCGCGGGATGCATCCCTTGCCCTCCTGGAGAGCCTGGGCCACCAGGAGCAGATGGACCTCCAGGTCCTGCTGGTCCTAGCGGTAACCCTGGAACTCCCGGTAGTGCAGCATATGGCATCGGCTTACCAGGCACACCTGGACCACCCGGTGACAGTGGAGCTCCAGGAGCTCCCGGGACACCGGGATCCCCGGGACAGCCTGGCATGGGAGGACGATCTGGAAGCCCAGGAAGACCTGGACCACCAGGACCACCTGGGCCAGCAGGAACACCCGGACAACCAGGACAAGATGGAGCTCCAGCAGGTCCCGGAACACCAGGAGGTCCTGGACCAACTGGACCAGCCGGAAACCCTGGAACTCCTGGTACCAATGGTCAGCCTGGACCACCAGGTGGACCAGGAGAGGTGGGAAGCGACGCCGAATATTGCCCATGTCCAGCAAGAGGTTCTTCTGCTGCTTCTGCTGCATCTGCTGTACACTCAGACACTAGTTCAACGGCCGACAACGGGTTTGTTTGTAGCCTCTTTCGCTCCTTCTTCGCTGAAGACTATATCTTAATGTTTTTATAATTTGCGTGTTCAGAGCGCCTTCGAGTGGAGGATACCAAAAGCTTGTTGCTCGCCGTCTATTCGGATTGTCGAGAAGGATCGTCAAAGCATAAAGTTGCCCACAGCGATTAGATAAAGCGATTCTTTAGGATATGTTCGAGTACAAGACCTTAAAAATCGCACATTACTGTCTATACAACTAGTGTTTTGAAGCCAATCAAAGCAGGGCTTCTAGTTTGGAATTTCCGAAAGCAGCCTACGCTGGTTATAGCTCAGCTTAACTGAAGCTTTTATCATTCTGCGTTCTGCTCGTCAACACATCACACCACTGGAGTCAGCCCAGTAGCTTGTGCTGCTCTGCGAATTATTATAAACCCATGGAAGCTTCCTATCACTTCAGTTGTTGATTAAAATCAAGTGGCACAATGAATCGACAAACTGTATAGGGTCGATAAGGTGCTCGGTCCGAGCACGATAGAATATTATGCCTCTTAAACAGGCGCTGATGTAGCCGGTATTTCAAGCAAAAGGCCTTGTTATGGTGCCTAACCGAAGCGCAACATGCCGAACCGGACGCCTACTGCAACCGCCCGCCCACAAACGCCGATCTGTTACATCAACGCTGGTACTCTTTACGCCCTTCATTTATGCGCAATACAACTGATATAACAGCGCTGCTACCATGGCAGATCTAAAAATACACTATAGTGTAATTCGCCGTGCGGACGGTTAGGGCAGTCAGGCGATGCAGGTTTTGGCCCGCGTGATCAAACCCGTTCTTCAGCCAGTTATTAAAGCGAGCAAATGATATAATTTTATCATATCGGTCGTATTACTCGTTTTCTACCACTTCTTGTCGCATGCGCGCTTCAAGAAGAAGGCAGTGAAGGGCTTTGACGGCGTGACACAAACGCCGTCAAAGCCCTTCTCTGCCTTGCCTGACACGCCCAACCGTCCGCAGCGAACTAGAGTATGCGTGCAATCGTTTCTATCAAGGCGGTTGTTGGCGCAATGATACCGGAGAAACTCGCAAGAAACCTTGATTAATGCCGTGCAGAGCAAAGGTTTTTTTTTCAGGTTTTTGGCCGCTCAACACCGTTTGTTCGTCATTTACTCACTACAGCACCCCTGCCACTTATTTAGAGCAAGTAAAAAATTGAAGTGCCTTATGCCTTTGAGAAAATGTTACAGGGTTCAAGATGTTTTTGTGGCATACCCATTGCAATGCTAGATGTCCTACTTTGTGCACAGGAATGCTCCTTCACTTTCGCTGCCCACTCTGCCTTGAGATTGGAAAGAGGTGCTAGGTGCCCCATGGGCCCTCATTCAGCGAGAGACGCTGGTCGAAAGGGTCTGATTACACGATTCTAATCGGTTACTGTCTGTTTCATACGGGTCTGGGGAAAATCCACCATCAAAGAGCAGAGCTCTGATTGGGAGCTTTCTTCAATTTTCAAGCTGTTTTTCTGTAGGCTGTACTCAGACCAATCTTTTCTAAAAACCCAGGAAATGAAGGCATTGTGTAGTTTTGAATGAACATTTCCTTTTCAACGATCAATCTTTATTTTCACACATCTTAGCAACTTCCGAGGAATACCCCAGTAATGCTAGTGGGAAAAAACTAAACCTTAACAACAATTTTTCGTGACATTTTAAAAGGAGATTTGGCGGCACTTCTTGCAGTTTTACGGGAGCGTTTTGAGTCTGGCGGCCTGGAAATCAATGCAATCGCGTTAAATTACTGGAAGAAAAGCCAAAATAAAAATGAATTCAAAGAAGGTGAAGAAATGCACAACTCACAGGTCTTCGGAAGTTGTAGAAGAGCCCGGTCGACCGTTGGAATAACCTCTCGGTGGGCAGGGGCAGTATGATGCATCGCCTCCTGAACTTCCTGGTGCTCCTGGCGGGCCAGGCGGCCCGTTGTTACCAGCATTTCCAGGATGTCCGTCGTATCCAGGTGATCCAGAAGACCCTGGCGTCCCATTATTTCCTGGCTCCCCGTTTTGTCCTGGCTGTCCGGGTCCTCCTGATGGTCCGGGTGGTCCTGGTGGCCCTGGCCGACCTGATCCTGTCTTTCCTCCCATTCCCGGTTGTCCAGGAGGTCCCGGTTGTCCGGGAGCTCCAGGATTTCCGCTGTCACCAGGTGGTCCAGGTGGTCCTGGTGTGCTATAACCTCCTCCTTCTCCGGGTTGACCAGGGTTGCCGTCACTACCAGCAGGACCTGGAGGGCCGTCTACTCCTGGTGGCCCAGCCTCTCCAGCAGGACAAGGGACACACCCTGGATAGCCAGTGCCGTCACCAGCATTCAGGCCCTTGACTCCGTTCTTTCCAGGTGTTCCTGGTTCACCATCCTGCCCTGGTAGTCCAGGTTCCCCTCGTGGGCCCGGTGGTCCGGCTGGGCAAGTATTCTCTCCATGTCGAACTTTTCTGTGTGCACGTTTTTCACGTGCAAGTTCGGAAGCATTCGGGAGCATTTTTTGCCATGTTGAGTCGGCCACTACCTTAACGTTTGACAATGCAGTTTTAGTCGAGGCATTTAAGTGACTTTGTAACTTACCTTGAAAACAGTGAGTTCTTCGATTTTCTCATCGTAGAAAGAGTTGAGATCGTTCACGACGTAAATGATACCAGCAATACAGCCAAACACAGCACAGGCGGTGACACCGGAGATTATTGTGACCAGTGTGTGCGTTCCCATAGTGCCAACTGCCTTGCCTCAGCTTGACAAACCTTCGTTTTATGCAACTCTTGAAGGTCACTTGGCACTTGTTAAGCCAAACAGTTTCAGTTCTTCGACAGTTTCTATGAGCCTTCTCAAAATAATATCGATTTCGCGCGCTCGTTACCAAGCGCAGTTGTGAGTTTTCGCCTCGGTCCTTAGTACAATAGAGGAAAATTTGAATCGAACAGCAAGATAACATCAACTTTATTCCAAAAAGGTTCACTGGAAATGTGAGAAAGAAATCGCAAATTGCTGATCAGATGTATTTTTCAGGGGAGAACAGAGAACGAGATAGACCGGTCAGGAAGATTCGTCGAAATATACGCTCACTCTGGGCGAGTGGTTGATTCCTCCTGAAAGAAAAGGATTTGATGAATTTCACTCGTATTTTTCAATAATGTGAAGAAATGTCGAGAACTGACTAGTAAAAGAGAGCATAAATAAATAAGTTGAGGAAATATTGATGCGAGCTTTCTTCATTTTCCTTGTTCTCCGTTGTCACTGATCTCCTGGCAACAGCTTTGCAACACATACTACCGAACCCTTGATCCAGAACGCGCTCCTTAACTTGCCCCAGGGCCTTGGATAGCACGTTCCGGAGCACTGACGCAAGCGCAAATATTACTTTCATTCTTATTATTCCTTACTGTGAAAGACGGTGGTGACCCATGCGAACGATTGAGCGTGCCACGCTGCGCGTTGGGCGCAAAGCCAGGGTTGCTTTGTTCCAGCAATGATATCATTCTGAGTCAGCTCAGGGCACATCATTGGTTGGGGATTTTAGTCGAATCCGTACGACCACCCCCCCCCCCTTTTTTTTGGGAGGTTGGTACGACCCCCCCCCCGGCCCTCTGTCCCTCATCGAATCGAGCCGTCGAGCGGGGGGGGGGAGGAGAGTACGCATGAAACTCACGACAAGTCAACTACCACTTCTAGTAAAGCCGGGCAAGTAGAGGAGTGCGAGACCGGCACCGTCGCCGGCCGCGCGCGTCCCCATCCCCCTCCCACTAAGAGCAAGTACGACCCCCTCCCTTTACAACGCCGTGAAGCGGGAAAAATCAACAATCAAAATAAATATTTCTTAGCCCAAATGCGACTCTCCCCTCTCCTGGCGGCCAAATACAACCCGCCCTCCGTGGGATTCCTCAAAAACGATGTGTCGCTGGAGTCAGCTATTATACAGTAGGTGAGAAATCTGCGTAGAACGTAGATATCGAGATTCTGCGCTGAAGATGGAGATACGAGAATGGAGAGGTGAGCTTTGAAAACGAAGATCATCCGCGGCGAATCACTTTCGAATTCTTAGCTACTGATCGGCTAGCTCTGGAAAAATTTGGATGCCGCACTTTTTTAGTGTTCAAGCAAGGTAGCCCTCACGTCAACGTCTGGCCAACAGCGGAATAATCTTTCAACAGAAGGTGAACAAACCACGAAGGGTAGCTGTTTTTCTATGTTCCATATACAGTCGTTTTCGCTGCAGAACCTTGGACTTGTCAAGGATGGAACTACTTTGATACTCTGACCCTTTCCTTCCCAGAGCCGATTTGAAGAAGGGCTAACCGCCCGTCAAGGGGCTCGGTTTAACGCGGCACCAGGTCGTTCTCCACCAATTGCTGGAGCGAGCAGGCGACATTAAGTGGTGGAGAAGAACCTGGTGTGAAATGTCGAACCCTCACCCCCTTGACCAACCTCGGCCTCTGTAGCTCTGATACTGTCCCATCACAATATAGGTCACTCTGATCCATTCCGAAAGAGAATGGAAAACATGGATATAGTATGAATCTGGATGCTCAGCTTCTTCGTCTCACTGTCAAGCAAGTTTCTTGGAAAGGTCATTTCTATTCGATAGAGAAACCCTGCATTGCCTAGGAACGCTCATTTAGGCTTCCTCAACCTGATAAGACTATTAATTTCTTGTGAATGCATCATCTTACAAAAATCGGCAGTCACAATAATACCAAGTATCACTATTTTTAATGCTTCTTATTTTATCAAATAAATGAGCGGTAAATGCTCGTGATTAATTGAACGAAGCCCTCTCGCCTCACGCTTGGAAGCTTCCGGGAGGTTAGACCTTCTTCAAATCGCCTCTGGGAAGAAAAGGATAAGGGGTTTAAGGTTCCAGCAGCTTCGCGGGTTGCTCACCAGATTTTCTTTCAAGGGAAATACCTTTTTGAGACAGAAGGACAGCTGAGGATCGGCCTCAAAGCCGACCTGCGGAAGGTTTTATGGTTTGAATGTTGTAAACGACGTCAACGACTGAGAAGGCTGCGTCCTGATCAATAACAAGAAGACTCAGGCAGTAGAGCAAAGAAATATTTCAATATTACAAAATTCCTTAATGAACTTTTCGCTGAATTTTTTGCAAACAGTAATAATCTATAGGTTATTTGTTACCTTCACAATTTTTGCACTTGATACCACAGCTACTGGACGTGTGCCTTTGGCGCTGCTAGATAAGGATGAGGAGTCCCAGGAATCCTGAACACAAAATTTTCAGCCGACCTTAAATACTGGGCAGAAACCAATTCTAATGCCAACTTAGTAATAAATCTTGCATTTGACATCCTCTCTATTATTTCCTCTCAGTACAGTTCAACGAGTGTAACGTATTACGTATGTACTTACATACAACCGGTCCAAACCGAAGAATTCGACAAATACGTTATTACTATATACTATATTACGTTCAATTGTCTCCTTTCGGAAAGCAGTCACTTTCAGTGCCTCTTATTCAAGGCAAACACTTCTCTAGAACTTCCCGAGCATTTCGTGGAATTATTCGAACCCTCTTTTCTTCACCTGCAACGATCGAGGACAGCACAGTGGTCGGAGATTCTGTGTCGTCCATGGGGATTTTTTGGACTCAGGCAAAGCGAAACTACAGGAATACGAACACTGAGTAGGCCCTTCGCCTGCGACATCCATCCATGCGCTGTCGGTTAGCCAGTGACGGTTGATCAAACTAGGTAAAGGGCTATGCTGCTTAATTGTAGTAGCTGCCATTAGCGACTTACCATTCCACGCAGCTCTTTTATTGCTTATTTTCAAATATTTTGTTGCTGCCTCACGCCTCTCTAGTAACGGTTAGCAAATGAAAAGTTGTTAAAAGGTTCAGAATAGCTTATCTTCTCAAGATGCCCGATTTTGTAGAGGCGGAGTGAATACTGGAGGGGTGAGCGAGTGCTGTGGAATTATGCCGTGCCAGTTTTGATTTCGAAATTGGTGGAGCTATCCCATGCTAAAAATAACGTCACCACTCGCCTTGATCTACAAAATCTTTTGTCGTAAATTTTTTTTATTCTGATATTATTCTTTAGGACTACGATAGAGCGGAAGATGTGCTGGCAGCCCCGATAGTTCTAACGACGACGATGACCCTGACCGTTTGTTTCTAGATAGTCAGCCATTGTACCCCGCAAAGATATCTTCGGAAATGTTTCGCCCAGACCCGAGAGGAAATTCCAGAAGTCACAAGCACTCGAGTTCTCAATGGCCCAACAAGGTGAGACACATCCTCTTTGAGTACAGAGTAGAATTTGGTTTCCTCTACGCCTGCGTGCAGAATGGCAGTTGAGGAACTTGGAGTACAGAATGGTAGGAAAAGTACGCTGCTCTATAGGGAACACTAGAGCTCGACAATCATGCACGACTTCATTACATTTCAACTTGCTGGAGCCTCCAAAGCAATGCACAGTAATCGGGACCAAATATTGAAAAACATTTTAGTTTCTTTTTTACAAAACAAGTTGATCGGAGTGTCGCTAGATCTTCGGCCATTAAAACTGGCACTTCGCGTCGCGGCATAGAGAGAGAACGAAAGACTCACTGAATACGAGTTAAAGAATCCAGACGAGCTGCTTTGTAAGTTCCCAAAGCTACCGGAGCTAGGACTTCCAAACGACTGTGATGTGCCGTAGCTGTGAGCGATTTCGTCATGCCCAGGAGCATGATATTCGTAAACATTTCCACGTCCAAATCCTCCAGGAAGTCTGAAAACATATGTCTTGTAGGAAGTTCGTTTATGAATATTGTACTTCAACGGCCTCCCTCCACAGCCTTCTTAGAAGCCTTATTTCTGCCTTCTTTTCAAGTACATCTGCATTATACTCTCCGTAAGTTTATTTCTGCGTGATCGATTTTGCTTAGCTGCAGCTGCAACTTCCTCACCATTGCCTTTTTCGCATACTTGAAAGCCTATCTAACATAGCGATGCTAATGTACCGGTGTGGCAGGAGATCCGAGTTCTAGAAGCAATTAGCATGTCACCCCTGGAATGTCCCAGCAAGTCGTCTCAGTCTAATGCCGCAAATTCGCTCTTTATCAATGAGTTCCTGGTTCGAAGGCCACGCGCGCGCTGCTACATACGTCTAATGCGTGTCATCGTCATGCTGCCGCAGTTCAGATCTCCTGACTCGCAAGCAGAGGTAAGGCTCCCACGACTTCCCCAGTGGGAGAAGAATAAGACTTTTCTGTGCGCTTTGCTCCAGTCACGCTCATTTTAAATTTCAATTTAAGGTGCGCAAAATGGCTGCAATACGTTGGTATGCGCACAGTCATAATTCCAGCAAGTCTGATGGGGCATGGACTAAAGCGCTCCACAGCTGTCCTTTTCCAGCAATGGTGTCATCCCGAGGCAGTTGAAAGGAAACGTTGTTCTAGTTGTGCCCCAACTCGCGCCCCTTCACACGCCATATTTCTGGCGGTGAATATGACTCTATATCTCGCTATATTGGATCACATTAATCAATCAAATTACAAATAACATTCATGAAGTACAAGGTCAACGATTCACTTCTGTCGGAAAAGGGGAAGCTGAGAATTGGAATAATTGGTGACTTCCCAAATAGTGATAGAAGGGCACCCAGGCGTTCATGTACATAGGTCAAGAGAGAGAAAAAATGTAATATCATGTGATAAACACGGCCCCGAAAGCGACTTTGTCACCATTGACCAGACAGCGAGACCTGAGTAGGGTCATGCTGCCAGCATTTCTAACTCTGTAGTAGGGTCTAAAAGCTCGGTGAAAACAGTATCGATCAGTGGAGAGCTTGAAAGTAGAATCAGTGGAGAGCTTGAAAGTAGAATTGGTCATTAGCTAGAAGAAAGTAGAATTGGTCATCAAGCGAGAAGAGGGGATACAAGCGTAACCACTTGCACAATATTTGCAACAGGACCCAGTCGATTCGAGGTGGCAATTCAAGTCGCTGCGTTGAGTCGTCTAAGAATGAAATACCCTGCGCGCAATGTCGCGACTAGGGACTAACAGTGCGCAATGCATTTTGGACCAGCGTCCTTACTTCTTATTCCATAGTATTACGTTCGGAAACTGTCGCGGGCAAAATTTGAAATTTCGTCTTTCTTGTTGAGGCTGAAAGTGATCCCAGTTTTTTTTTTCAGTAAAACATTATGTGCGTTTGATGCGAAACAGACACAAAATGTGAGATTGAGTAAAAAAAAACATATCTGAGCTCGTCGTGTCGGAGGGGCCATCAACGAGAAAATAATCAACAGTTAGCAAATAAACAACAACGAGAAAAACGTAAGATTGGGCTTCCGACATGGCCCGCTATAGGTCCACCGTGCAATGTTCCAGCAAGAAAGTGCGGCTCTACTCGTGAAAGAGAGATTTTACAGGAGCAGTGAGCTTGAAGACTCAAAGAAGGAAGGAAAATCGCAAAAAAAACAATGACACGAGCAGGAGGACATAACGTGATTAGCCAACCATAGCGAGAATAGCTGAGACTTGCTAGAACTTCGACTACCCCATACCATTCCCTTGCAATCGGTACTACTTCAAATATATTCAAAGTGAAACTTGCACTGAAATTACCAACTTACTTGTCATTTAACGCTCTGTAGTAAACTACGGGTTTCTTGACATTGCTGCCCTTTGTCGCTCCTTCATTGACCAAAACACTTGAAGTGGGAATCGATGGTACGTAGAAGGGTACCACTTGCGGTACAAACATTGGTACCGGAATGGGCATGTTAAAAGGAACCATGTGGGGCATCATATCGACGAAAGGATGGCAGAAGTTGAAGCCGAGCAGGAAGCATGATAATGGTAGTGCCATTATAGTTGCAGAAGACTGTTCAATATTTTTACAGAGGGCGTTTTTATAGAATTGGGGCGAGGGAGGGTCACTGTTCTTCAGCAAACTTCTCTACGTAAGATCTATTGGTAGGGTGTGACTAAAAAACTGGTTTTTTCAATTCTGTTGAAAAAGAAAAACAAATTCGGTTAGTGCTTTCTTACTGACAGTGAATCTTCATTCCTACTTCACCTCCTATAACATTTGTTCACTGAAGATATTCCCCGCATTCAGCCGATTCGTAGGCGTCCTTCCTTGTTCAAGTAGCGGTCCGCAGTCTCCAAGACTGTCCCTTTATCGCGGCTTCACAGTAAGTAAGGGAAGCGCTGCGGCCCTCATGTGTAAGTTGCGGTTCTGACGAATCCCTAGTTGTCTCGCCCACCAAGTCTCCAAGGTTATTTTCTGTCACGTGTTTCATTTCTGCAACGTGTTTTTCTTTTACCCACTGTTTGGTAGTATTTACCGCTGGATGATGCGAAGAAACGACTTGGGAGGCAGTAGTGGCAAAACCTCAAATTTGCTGGCTTAAAAACGAATAGATTCTGGCAGCTTCGTAATAGCGAGAAGGGTGGTTGCTCGAAGGGTTGCTTTGAGTGCTGATCAAGCCTTATGCGCCACGTTTTTTCCTGCCCTCAGAACCGTAGTGGGCATTTGAATGCAATATGGCTTTAATCTATCGTGGCTTTAGTGACCATGCCCGCAGGAGTGTACACGTCACGCTGTTTAAATCGCGCAAAGTAAGACGAGAGTCGGTACCAGAATTTATTGGTGTTGAGGAAGGATGGAAGCTTTGGCTGGCACTAGCATAAACCAAACAGCGAAAGATCCGACCTGAAGATCGTGAGCGTGTTATGCGGCTTCACCTCCAATGGACATCAGCCGTCCTCGTTTAACAGAGAGTAATGAAAGACCCTCCGTAGGGTTCCGACAAAATTTCCAGCGTCCCCACTTGGGAGCAGTAAAATGTTCGAGTACTGAGCAGATGACCTGAACAGGGATTAATTTGTTAAGACGAATTTATCTCGACCAAGTTTCCACCAGCTCGCGCCCTCCGAAGTCTGAATGTACTTGCTCGTGTCGCTCAAGATGGCTTGCGTCGATGTTGGCTTAATTCGAGGCTTCTGTCTTAATATATACTCTAAATCCTTGATGGTAAGATCGAGTACGCGTGTCTGCGCACTTCAACCAAACATGGCGGTGGCTGTGCTTCTGGTGAGGTATTTTTCTTCTTCACAATCGAGTCCAGTGTTACTTTCCTTAACATAGTAACAAGTAGACGCCCTGAGACTGGAATATTCGCCATGAGTAACCCATTCCGTGCCATGTTCAAATGCCACGCCTACTCTGGCTCAGGGATAAGGAGTATACTCTGATAATAACCCATATTCTTGAGCGGATGATTTGAATGACGTTTGATTGCGTAAGGCACTTTAAGACCTTTCTTCACCTATTTGCACCGGCGATGCACTTTGTTTTTATGTATAGGAAACGGGACTGAAGGGGGAAAGGGGTAAGCGGGGGGGGGGGGAGAGAAGGTAGCTGACCGTGCACAATCAAATGCAATCGCCTTATGGACAAACAGCGAAATGGTGCAGTCATAACTGCACTTTCCGTAGTTTCAGAGACAGGCTGGATTTGATCGGCAGCTGGCCCTTCAGGTGGCAACTTGCCCCTATAGACTGTGAACCTGCATGATCGGGTGTGAGGGCTACCTCATGTTTCAGTAACGCGCACGGAATTGCTAGGCATTCCCTACTAGCTGGACTCAAGCTTTCTTAGCGCTTTAATGGTTATTCATAGTTAGGTCTTAGTGTGACCTCAGCAGAAGACATCATTGCGAGGGGGGGGGGGGGGGGGGGGGGACGCCTTTTGGCTGCCTCGTCCGCAATCCCAGCCGTTGTTTTCCGCCTACGAGCATAAGCCAGACGTCTGCGGCCTTCGCTCGAACAAAGTTGACTAGGGCGCATATCCATTTCTATTCATTACTAGAGCTAGTTTTCGGATGAGTGTATTTACACCCCTAAAATGGGTTGGCGACAATTCAGATAAAGCTTCACTCTCGTAGCAACTACGCATTTTTGTTTGCAGCGCGAAACAAGAATACAGGGGGGAGAGCCAAAAAAAGTCACTTCGACCGAGTCACATATCAGCAAAGTTTTCGCTGCCCAGACAGAGGACGTGGATACGAGTACCAGGGCGGAAGATACCCAAGATGTTCCTCTATAAGCAGGAGCTGGCCCTCCCCATGTACAGTCGTCATCCTTGCACTTGATAGTCAATGTCAGTGCGGCTGCGTGCGGCGCGGTCGTCAGCACCCGTACTGCACCAATCGTTGAACCAGAGAGTGACATTACTGTATTATATTTCGCTTCGTGTTACTCGTTTTCTATCACTTTTTGTCGCATACGCGTTTCAACGAAAAGGCTGAGAAGCGCTTTCTAAATCAGTGCTGTTCACTTGCTCCTCTCGCCGACAAACGCCCCTATCAGTGCAAGGATGACGACCTGTCACCAAATTTGAGGTCTATCTCCAGCGCGCAGCCCTGACCTGGTAGAAGACCTTTTGAATTCATTCACCTCCAAACAGCTTGCGAACTTGCTAGTATGGAGTTCTTATCCCTTGGTAGTCTACCTTGTATTACCAGTGGCTGTACTCTCGTATCTGGATGATCTCCTATACATCGAAGCAGGCTCCGACAAACGTCGCTCATTCGGTCTGAACAAGGGAACCCAACAGTGTCGTACTCGGCCATTGTGCATGTTATGATAGTAGGTATGTTGGACGTATCCTCGAGTCGCTGAATTCCAAATCTACTCTCGCGTTTTTGCGGAACTGTATTCTCTGAACGATGTTACGGATCCGTATTCAAATTTTTGTCTCTGTTGTGTAAGTTGCGGGGGATGGCCGCTTCACGGCAGGTCCTCGATTGGCCTATGTGGATAAGTGCACTGATTTTCAGGAACACGATGTCCGCATTGTTGGACAATCCTTTGACACTTCCGAATCACTTTTGCTTTTTGTTCAGATATCTTTCTCATTACGAGTCTCCCAGAACACTTCTGTTTGGCCAGTTTGACTTGAATGCTTCTGATTATTTGACAATAGAAGCGATCATTGCTCCATCTGTTACACCTTCTGAAAACTTGAATGAGAACTCCAATGAGAATGACCGTTTCTAGAGCTCGCATCGAGGAATGGAGAAGGTCGCCACTACTACTAGGGAAGGTCGTCAGGTCCAAGTGGCCATTCGTAATGAAATATAGTTCACTAGACGTGGTTTTGGACGCTGATCTCGAATCTGCCTTCGAAATTTGCAGAACGATTCTCTGAACGGAGTTGCATTTAAATTCTGTGGGGAATGTCTCTTTTAAGTCTAGAATGCATTCAAACGTCAAATGGGTGCCATATTCGTGTTCAGGGAGCAAAATTACCCTTGGGGACAGGTTTCTAGCCAGATATGAGGTCTTGACCTATCTTCAAAAGTCCGGTAGCAGTTGATCCGATGGTGGTCACCACTAGTTCCAGGGCCAGTCTCTTGTCGATTGCCTGTCTTTGGCCGGAATTTTCTTCTATATACCAGGAAAACTGGAGCAGTAACAAAATGAATGCGTAAGAAGGTGCAAGACAAGGCGTTGTGCAGGCAAATGTATCTGCAGCTGAATAGGTGTGAACATCAGCCGAAGCATAACCATCATGGTTCAATTATGGAAATCAGGTCAAAATGCCAGATTTGGCTAGCAACTTGTGTATAAAGGTATTTTGACCCGCTGAACACGAATATGGCACTCGCTGAGCGTGAAAACGCCTGTATCGCGCACGACGGGCACCTGTGCACCCCAATATTTTCCTGCACTACAAGGCTTCTACAAGGTGCCTAGGCGCATTCATAAATGGACGCAAAGTTTCTTCAGGCAAGATTAGGTGGGCACTGAAGTAGTAGTGAAAGCAAAACCACATTTTGCCACGTTTGCGCAGGAAGCAAAAAAGTGAAGCCCAGCAGGGATTCGATCCCACGACCTGTTGCGTGGTAAATGCGGTGGAAAAAGCCCCATAACTCCGTTCAGAGAATCGTTCCGCAAAAACGGAGGGTAGATTTGGATTCAGCGGCTCAAGACACGTCCACATGTGTACATTCTTCCAAGTTGCAAACGCCGTGTCGACCTGTTGGGTTCACCTTGGAGACATCATCCTTTCACCACAGTCGCCAAGAAATCGTGCCGTAGAAATCCGAACTCCTAGAAGTAATAGCCGAACTCTTGGAAGCAATTAAGCCGTTAGCATCGGTCCGTCTCTTGAACGCCCTGTCCTTGACGAAGTTGTTGAGATGGTCGAGAATATTGTAAACCTTTGGCGACAGGTCTGGTGAGCATGCTGGATGAAGCAATGTTCATATCAGAGCTTCTAGCATATCTTCTGAAGCGCTTTTCGTGAGACTTGTCTTGAAAACTGAAATTTTAAAATCTATTGAACATTCAATTCATGGATACCCACTGGTACATATTTTTCACTTTTCCAAAATTCCCATATGCTTGACGACGGTCCAAAATGGCACTCAAAGACGTTTCGCTGACTACGAGCAGCATTCGTGGATCTGACTCCACCAGGGACTACAAGCAGTCGTCATCAAAGTGTTCAGGATCCGCTTCCATGCAGGCTGCATGGCCTGAAGGTGCTTCTTCGTCGGAACTTTTGGAAACAGAGTTGAGTACTACGAATTGAAAAGACATCTGGTCCCGATGCTTTCACAATTTTCATGATACTCAGCCTTCCGTCCAAGTTTTAACCCATGAAGCGAAGAACTACGAATTCGCTCCTTGGAGAGCATCTTAGACATTCTGCCTGAAATTTTCGAAGAATGAAGTTCACGCATTGCAAATGCAAGTCAAAAAACGAAAGACCGCTAGGTAAGCTTCAAGATAGGTACAACAGTATAAACGTCAAATGAATAATACACGACAACAGTGTGTTAAAGTGTGGAAAAAGTGCGATTTATTTGTACACAACCTGATATTATGGTATCCCCGTTGGTAGGCGGATTCTCCAGCACGCCATAAGCAAGTTAAACACAGTCTTTTGCGCTCGAGCAACTCGCACGCGCTTTCCTTGTACAAGTAGTTTGGTCCTCAGGCTCTCAAGCTATTTATTTTTCGCGGCTTCACATTGAAAAGCGAATGCGGCCATTGTAAGTAGCAGTTCTGTTTCCTCCCCAGTTGTCCCGCTGTCGTATTCGTCGTATCCATAGTGGAGGATGTAGTCACGGCCAACTGTTCAGCTGTCGTCTAGAAGTCAGCATAATGCAATAGGCATTGAGCGACGTAATGGTAATGCAAATGGCCGGCCAAGAGACAATGGAGTTTAGACTCAACAACTTACAGCGAACACGGAGACGGATCTGCTGCGGCTCCTCCCTTACTTGTTGTTAGTTTTTGTTGTTCTTCTTCTCCCTGACATTAGTCCCGCGCCGTCGCAGGGTCCGCTCTGTCTTCTCCCCACTATCCCACTGATATGTATGCAATAAATATATTGGAAATCTTCTTGTTACCGATGTTTGCAACAGCTACATCATCTGATGAAAGCTTGAGCTCCCATTCAATCTGATACGAAGATCCCAAGGAGATTTTTCTCCTTGCAAAAGTAATGAATAGAATATATTCCGTCCAGAACATCTCGCTTCGTCCTGTCTCATCTAGACTTCTGATCTCTTAGACTCCTAGAGGAGGCACATTCTGAATACGAGGACTCAAACGACTTCCACTGACGACTACGTGTGAGTAAAATAGCTCACCTTTTTTATAAATCTCTCACGCGCACGGAAAAAGGATAGTCATAAGTTGGACACATACATAACACAAGGGTTTTCCACTCTCACGTGATACGGTACCTTTCAATTGAGCAAGGATAACCTTGCTCTATCCCTCAACTGATGATATCTTCTCTTTTCCTATGACAAAAAAAGTTACAGGCA
Organism: Cooperia oncophora; assembly: GCA_036418165.1. Classification (NCBI taxonomy): domain Eukaryota; kingdom Metazoa; phylum Nematoda; class Chromadorea; order Rhabditida; family Trichostrongylidae; genus Cooperia; species Cooperia oncophora. The sequence goes on along the minus strand of MU911921.1, from coordinate 202,158 downwards.
ACGAATTTATTTGCAGAACCCAAATATTATTCACATTTCTTCAAGAACACTCATTAAATACTATGGAGTAAAGAGTTTCTTAGTGCTGCTGCACCCAGTTATGACCCAAATCTCAATAGTTAGCTTTGGGCAAATACTTTTGTAAAAAAAGAAGATGGCAAACTTCAGTGTTGCTGTTCAATATGGTGAGCGGACAATAATCACTAGAAACATACATTTTCTCCATGTGTCGAATATTCTAGGTTTCCACACGAGGAACCAACCTTGCTGATGAAATATTTCTCTTTTGAACCTATACTTTAAAAGGCATTGTATGATGTGAATCTAATGGACAATACCAAGCAAAGGACAGATCGCCACACTTGGCTAAAGCCACACTAGGCTGTGAAATAGTTCGAATTGTAGAAACTTATCTATCTTACGGATCTAGGAATGTAACTCCATTTGTTTTGAGAAATCCATGAAAACAATGAGCATCTCTGTATTTAAGCGTAGGACTTTCTATTAGCTCTTCTTGTCGTGTGCAGATAAACCCTTCGACTACAACCCGTGTAAGCGCTGGCAACATAAAGAGATCCACGCAGACATCTAACACCAAGGATCACATCCATACGACCGGAAAGTACCTTACAATGCTGGGAAGTCAAATCAAAGAACTCGAGCACGAAATGGAGCATGCATCCTAACTTATCAATAAGGAGTGTTGAAGGGCTTGACCCTCAAGAGTTTTAACAACAACAGTGAGGTCACGGATGTCTTGAAGCGAATGGAAGAGCATCTCACAAAGATAGTCATGAACTGTGAGGCCGGAGATGCTGCTGCTCAGCAAACGAAGCGAAAGCACGATCAGGACCAACCGAAGAGTAGCACTAAAGTCCAAATTTCTCGCGATGACGAATACTTGACAACCTTGCTCAGACACCACAGCAGAGGAAGATTGAGAAGACCAGAACAAAATTAGACAGAGACGCACTCCAACTGAGGCGGGAAAAACTTGAGAGAGAGTTTTTGATCTTCAGAAGGTATTACATTTGCTACCGGATACACATCAAGAGGAACGAGTTCGAAGCCCTATGCCTTTTGTAAGGAAAGACAATCCCTTTACTTCGGACTCCTGTCGGAGGTCATCGAGGCCACCGTGCGACTGTCGCCTCATCTTAGCGAAAATGAAAGATGCCCACTACTGTCGGAGGATGCAATGGAACAGATTGTCAAGGCTGACACCCAGTGCTGGTATTGTGCGAGACTGAGGAACACTAAACTGAGTTTCATCATGCCGAATGACAAGGGACATCACCGCGCCCTTAGTTCGGTACCTGGTTCCAGGGAGAGGGTTCGAAGAGCAATGCAGGAAATACGGGAAGAACTCGAGCAGCTTCGAACGCATGTTCCGTCAGTAACCACTACAAGGCGCCCGCGAGTGTGGCTAACGCCACTAAATGGTTAGAAGTTTATTTACTTGATTTACTTTCTGCTTTTCGCAACCAATCAATATCACTTTCTCCATTTCTTTATCTATAGGCTGATCTTGAATGCTTGCAGGGATATGGTTACATTTCTAGCCTATGACGCTGACGTTTGTTACTGTATAAAAGAGCCACGACCGAGGGTGGAGGCCCTTCCTTTCTTCCTGCCCTCCTCTGGCACGGCAATCGCCCAAGCTAAGGATTCCTCGTCATCGTGCCTCTGCTCAACCTCGGATCCCCATTCGTCATCGTCCCTCGTCTCAAGATTGGACCCCTACTTCGATTGTCAGCAACGGGAGACTCGTCAATCTGGTACTGCCCCAATAAAGGACGAGTACGTGGAAGATTGTGGTGTTCGCTGTAGATTTGTACATAATAAAGATTAGTGGCACTTTTGTCTGAACCGTCTAGTTTAGAAACCCGCGTGGCACACAGAAGGCGAGCACGGTAAGACAGAATTTACGCTACGGGGACAACCACAAATTTTGGTGCATCGGACAATAAAGGACTCAGGTCGGTTCACTGTTTTTTGCTACGGTAGTCAAAAATTACACTGCGGTTTTTTATTCTCAATATTGAAGTCTATTAACCGCATTCATTTTGGCTAACGGCTTTATTTATTCTTTGTTCCTCCTCTCTTCTCAAGAAACGGACACTTCAATAACGGACTAGATTTCTTTTCTTTCTCTTCTTTTGTCATGACAGCGCAATTGTTAACCCATAAGCGCTTACTTACAAGGTTCACCAATAGGTTAGATCACATAGTAGAGAAAATTCGAGCAGAAAAATTAGAAGAGTTCAAACCCGATCCCAGTATACCAAGTGAAGAATGGGCCGATAGTGTAGAAGAAGGCATCAAAGCCATAGAAACAATAATGGGAAAAGTGGAAAAGGAACTTTTCGACCTTGCCGTAGCCCTAGACACCCAAGCAGAAATCAGTCAAGACGAACAAAGAGAGTACGAGCAGTATTCAGCGAAGGCGGAGGACGCGATTGCGAAGGCATTCGACCACCTCATACTGCTACAGTCTCGACGACACGCAATGAAGTCACGGAGCGCCTCGGAAAATGATCGATCAGTTCAGCAAAGCCTGCAGCAGGGGTCCCCAGCATTGGCGGCGACGGTGAATCATCAAATGCAGACAAAGACGGTAGAGTTACCACCGCTCCCTATCCCATCTTTTGCAGGGAATATATGGGAATGGGACAATTTTTGGGAGATTTTTAGTACTAATATTCATTCAAGGGATCTACCTGAAATGGTGAAATACAACTATTTACTGGATGCTCTCAAGGGAGAGGCTAGGGAATCCATTATGAAATTCAGGGTTTCTAGTGACAACTACTCGAAAGCGATAGAGTGCCTCCTCAAAAAGTACAATAATAAGGAAACGCTGATAAACCAACTGGTGGAAAAGTTGGAAGCGTGCGCGTTGCGCACCCCATCAATCAAGGACCAGCGCTCTTTACTGGAGCAACTTCAAGCTATCACCTCCCAATTACAGGACAAGGGCGAGGACGTGAATAGCTCATGGTTAGTCAAAAGGGTACTGACCAAGTTTCCGGATTCTATTAAACGGAAGGTTATCTGTAAAAGGCAAGGAGTGCCATCAGAGACGCCGTTTACCATGGCTCAGCTTTTCCAGATGATAGATGACACTCTATCAGCAGAAGAGATGTTCCAAGTATTCGCGGAGAAGACCCCTACTCCAATAAAGGACAGAAACCTTTACGGGAAAAAGCGACCCAATCCCGCAATAATGGCTAAGTGTATGTACTGTAAAGGGGATCACTCATCTAATCAGTGCACAAAGTACACGACACCGCAGGAGAGGTCATCATATTTACGGCGCAATAAGTTGTGTCTCATATGCGCGTCATCTAGTCATGTTTCCACCCAATGCAAGGGTCGACTTTGTTTTTCATGTAATGGGCCACATCACACATCATGCTGTTTCTAGCAAAGAGTGTAGACCTCGAGTTCACCCTCTCAAGAGCAGACCGGATCAAGAAACAAGACTGGAACATCCGGAAGGAAGGAAACCTCAAAAGGGTCGCAGCGTAGTGTTCGTTCAAACGCAATAATCACCCAAGAAACGGACAATACTGAACAGGAAGCGCCAATTCTATCAGCGCAGATGGTGTTGAATGCGCAGTACTCTCACCACTCCTGCTTACCTTCAGGGGAACTAACGGTAATGGACCCTGAGAATGAGTCCCTCTTCAAAGTCGACGTTCTTTTCGATACTGGAGCCGAGATCTCCTTTATAGACAGCAGCTTAGCAGAAAGGCTCCATCTACGTATACTCGGAGAAAAACGGATCAGGATAAACACTTTCGGAACTAAGGAAGTAGTAGAACGACAATGTAAAAGGGTACTTGTGGACGTATGGGACCAAGAAGGAAGCCGACATCATTTGGAGCTACTAACATATGACATCTTGACTCAACCGTTTGCACCTCCATCCCTTTTGGCTCAAGATCAGGACTTCCTCCGGAATCTCAATTTGCCAATAAATTTGTGCTACGGGAAGCAACTCATTAAGCCATCTATACTTTTGGGATGCGATTTACTCTGGTCGTTCGTGCGTGACGACATGCCACTGCTTCCATTGCCTTCAGGACTTCACATCCTACCTACAAAATTAGGTTACCTGGTCTGTGGCAAAACGAAAACTGGAGATAATAGCGTTCTTCAGATCGCGCAGTATAAGGACAACGAGGTCGATAGATGGGAACAATATTGGACAATGAACACTGCTCAAGTATGTACTGTAGTGGAGAGTGATAAGATCACATAAGAAGAAAGAGAGCAATGGGATCAATACTGGACTATGGATTCTGCCGGAACGGAGGAGTTCCTTGGACCCGAGAAGGAAGCCCAAAACGAGCTGGATAAGTTGGTCTGGAGACGATTTGAGGAGTCAATCGAAAGAAGACAAGACGGGTATTATGTGCGTCTCCCCTGGAAGGAACAAAACCCACGTCTCCCCGATAACCGGGCTTTGGCTTACAAACGCTTGATCAACATTTGGACATCGTTGAAGAAAGACGAACAATTACTGGATCAATATAACAACGTGTTCCAGGAACAACTCAATAAAGGAATCCTGGAGAGAGTGGACGACGAAGATCAGGACGAGGGGACCACAGTTCACTACATCCCTCATCAGCCAGTCCTGACCCCGCACAAAAGTACAACAAAATTGCGTATTGTTTTCGATGCTTCAGCCCATTACAAAGGGAGCCCATCCTTGAACGACGCCTTATATCGAGGACCGGTAATACTACCATCGTTATATGGCCTCCTCTTACGTTTTCGAATCGGCAAAATAGCCCTCATTTCGGACGTAGAAAAGGCGTTTCTACAAGTCCGTTTGCACGAGGAGGATCGGGACGCTACGCGTTGCTTATGGCTCAGAGACCACAAGAAGCCCCCATCGACAGACAATACTCGGACACTTCGCTTTACCCGCGTCACTTTTGGACTGAAATCTTCGCCCTTCCTCCTGGCAGGAACAACACACTACCACTTGGATAGACATGAAGACGAAGGTATAGCTGAACAGATCAAAGATAACCTATATGTGGATAATGTTCTCCAAACATTCGATACCTCCGAAGAAGCGCTGCACTTCTACAACAGCGCGAAAGCAATATTCGGAGAATTAAATATGAATTTGCGGGAGTTCTCGTCTAACAGTACGGAAGTTGCGAATTCAATACCGGATGAAGATAAGGCGAACAGTCACTGTCCAAAGGTACTTGGGATTGAGTGGAACGCTAGTACGGATATGCTAGAAGCAAGGTGCTCCATGAAAAAGTTTGCGACAACCAATAAGCGGACGATAACCAGCGCGATAGCTACTATATATGACCCGATGGGCTGGTACATACCTCTCCTGCATAGGGCCAAGGTTTTCCTACAGAGCCTGTGGAAAGACCAATATGAGTGGGACGCTTGCTTACCCAAGGAAAAAGTGGATGAATGGGTAAAAATAAGCGGCGAGTTGAACGGATATCAGAAACTCATCCCACGGTTCTTGGTGCCAAAAATGACCCAGGCAACTCTGGTAGTTTTTGCGGATGCCAGTGCAACGGGGATGGCCGCGTGTGCTTATCTTCACCATCCTCAAGGGGCCCACCTATTGATGGCAAAATCAAAACTGCCACCCCTCCATGCAAACACTACAATCCCAAAACTAGAAATGAATGCGATCACACTGGCGGCGCGACTTGCGAATTCGATAGTGGCCCAGTTAAAAAAGGTGCTCAGTATTGGAGAAGTTTATATACTGTCAGATTCCGAAATCGCACTGTGCTGGATAAAGAGCCCACTCAGTCGAGATTTTGGAATCTTCGTACACAATCGGCTAACAGAAATACGGAAGATAGTGAGCCACTTAGCCTGCCAACAATGCATCACCCGCTTCGGACACGTATCATCGGGTGAGAATCCTGCCGATTGTGGAACCCGAGGACTGACTAAGGACGAATTCCGACAGCATTCTTGGTGGACAGGACCGTCCTGGCTTCAGAGCGACCCCATTCGTTGGCCAATAAGGGAAACAATTTTTGGATGCGACTCCGACGGTCAAGAGGACAATGAAAGTGATAGCGCTGAAGTAGTTGCGGCAGCAGGGGTAGTAGAGTATGATCCGGAACTATTGCAACCAGGACAAGTGAAGACGCTCACCCAAGCAAAACGAATCATCGCCTATGCCCTTCGTTTCGTGCGATCAACCGCAGCCATGGTTAGTAGGAAAGGTCCACACAAAATACGGATTGGCATTCCGGATATTCCTTCAGGAACTAACCCCTCTTTCCTTTGTGGTACTGAGGTAGAGTTTGCAGGCAAAGTTATCATTAAGGCTCATCAAACCCTAAGAGTAACTAACAATATCAGAACAGCCTTAAAAGACCTCAACATAAGGGAGGATGAAGAGGGTGTCTTGCGCTGCTACGGACGACTTGGTAGAGCCCAACTTAAATTTGCAGCAAAATATCCAGCTTTCATTCTTCAGAAGACGGTTCTCGCTAATATCATAATTCGAGAAGCTCATCAGCAAGGACACACCGGCATTAACCATACCATAGGGCTTGTTAGGCAGCAATTTTGGATACCACAGCTCCGATCGCAAGTACAGAAACTGATTCGTACGTGCGTGAAGTGCCAGAGATTCAACAATCTGCCATACAGGTACCCACCTCAAGGGGATTTACCCAAGGAGCGAGTAGTGAGATCACGACCATTTCAATATGTCGGTCTAGACTATTTCGGCCCTTTGTCAATAATGAGGGAAGATGGAAACCAAGGGAATTGTTACGGATCGATCATTACATGCATGGTAACTAGACTATTACATCTAGACATCGTGTCGGATTTGTCGACAGTAGCTTTCCTGCGGATGCTGCGAAGATTCTTCGCTCGTAGAGGAATCCCCCAGACCATTACCAGTGACAACGCTCCCTCCTTTTTACTTGGAGAAGAAATACTGAAGGAAACTCTCCAGGCGGCGCGAACCGACCCCTTGATAGGTGATGAGTTGAGTAGTAGAGGAATCGATTGGAAGCATATAACACCCTATGCTCCATGGCAAGGGGGGTTCTACGAAAGATTGATCAAGTCGGTGAAGCATTCGTTGTACAAGACTATCGGAAGAGCTACAGTGTCGTTTGACGAACTGAATACGGTGATGACGGAGATCGAGGCCATCCTGAACACACGACCTCTCACTTACGAGACTACGGATCTCGACAGAGATCAGGTGATACGTCCAATAGACTTTTTACAAAAAGATATTTGTCTGTCATACCCTCTACCACTAGCAAGAAGGGATGATCAAGATTTGGACTACATCCCACCTGAGGACAGAATGGCCATCCAGACGAAACGCCAAGCAGTATCGGCTTTGGAGACATCATGCAAGATGACGGAGAAATTCTGGAACGTCTGGCAAAACCAATATCTGACCAGTCTTCGTGAAAAGCATATCCTCAATATAGGACGCAAGAAAGGATGCAAACAACACCCACAAAAGGACGCACTGGTGCTCATCTGCGAAACAGCGTTACCACGACATTCTTGGAAAATGGGAATCATTCACGAACTGGTGGCCAACGCCCAAGGAACAGTCCGAGAAGCCGTCGTGCGGTTACCATCTCACAGGCTAATTCGACGACCGATCAATCTTCTTGTTCCACTAGAGCTCGAGGACGATACGAGGGAGGAGCATGATATGGACAACGTGAACAATACTGGAGATACTCAGATGGACGATCGTACAACACGGGCTGAAGAACCCCAACAGAGGTATAACTTACGGCCAAGAAAGAATATCAACTACAAGGAGTATAACAGCCTTCACCTATCCAGTCTCCTCTGTTTCTTCACTTTGCTCCAGGGGATGATTCTTCTTATGCTTATGTGCATATCTGCGGTATCAGCCGTAGAAGGAACTTCTACGATCCCCCATTTCAAGCGTGACATTCGGTGTTTTGAAGGAGGAGTGATACTGGAATCAGATGAAAGGATTCCTTACGAGATTTGTGCTGACCAGTTCTGCATTACGCTTGAAGCCCCCAATTTGGTAGAAAAAGTCACCTTTCCGCCCGACGTCGTGTTGCATGAATACAGAGTTCAATGGAAGTTTACACAAGATAGGAAAGTCGCCACGATAGAGACGAACTGCCCGGCGTCGCAATTCTGTGAGGCAGTGGACTGCACCTTCTGCAGTGCCAACATCCTTAACCCAGAATGTTGGCCGGTCCGGGCAATATTGGCTTTAGCGGTCATAATATACTTCGTTCTGACAGGTTGCTATGTCTTCCTATACGTTCCACTGGTGGTGGGACGACCGTTTCGTGTCATAGCAGCTATAGCTTGGATGGTCCTTCGAGGACTATTGCGAATCGTGAAATCTATGTTGAAGAAGACCAATACTGGGAGAGCAAACAGGCGTCGACGTCTTGCCGAGATTATAGCAATACTCGGAATAATTTCGCACAGTGTCCACGGATGTCAACTGGTCAACGTCTTCAATCATGTCTCTAACACGTGCACGAATACAGCTTCCGGACAATGTAGTGTACACCTTTCGGAAGTTTTCAAAATAAATCCATTCAAACAGGAAGCATGTGTGAGATTGTCGCACAACAGTAACCCGGTGCATGAGATTCGACTTACATGGAAGTCACTCGACCTTATCTGCGAGCCAGTGACTGATTTTTTCACAAGAGATACGGTTTATCGAATCGTAAATAGCAAGAGATGTTCCTCCAAGGGATCGTGTCATGGTGAAAAATGCGGTTCGATCAACGCCTCCAGTCTACTACCAGAGCTGGAGGAAGGTAACAAATTCCCAGGAAACACAGCTTGCTTTGAATCTTGTGGAGGTTTGGGTTGTGGCTGTTTGACACCGAGTTCGGGATGCCTTTTTTACCGCATCTATTTAGAACCAGTTAACGACGTTGTCTACGAAATTTTCCATTGTGCGCGATGGAAAGAAATGGCCAAAATTCGAATCACTCATTTTGATGGGAACAAGAAAACGACTTCTACCCTTACTACGGAACTGGTCCCCAACATACCCAAGAAATGGAATTCCTTGAGCCTCACTCTTACGTCTCTTTCGTTACCTCCACTTTTCCTACTCAGCACGCCCTTTATCAAGGCTGAACGCGAGATCGCAATGTGGAAGCAACAAGCAAGCCCAGCGTTGCAGTGTCAGACTTATGCGAACGCGCAAAACCTGACGTGCCCGGTAATAGACGAATGCAATTGCAGACCCGCGGAAATAAGAGTCAACTGCGATTGCCGAGATTTCCCCATAGGGCAGTGGTTCAGCGACATCAAAAACCAGCTCCCAGCTACGTTTCCTTCGCTTTCGTTTAGGAGGTACGGAAAAACAATTCTAGCAAGAATATCCAGCATGGTCACCTCCGAAGTCGTCATGGATTTTCAAGGATATTACGAGCCCACAATATTGGTGGACGATGCAGTTTGCGAGATCAGGGACGCAGCGTTAACAGGATGCTATAATTGTGAAAAGGGAGCACGTGCACGAGTAAAATGCTTTGCGTCACGCGACCATCAGCAAGCAGAAGTGGTATGCAACAATTTGGGTTTCTCTGTACCATGCAATACCACTGGAAGCGCTTCAATAATACGGCTTAGTTTCTCCGAAGCTCAGATCCGGCTTGAATGCTCTGTCTCTTGTGGAAAGCTCGCGAAAACCTTTGAGCTCGAGGGCATTCTCAAGTTTACGGGAACAGTGACAGGAATGGTTCAGTATTGGCTTCAAGGACATTCAGCGTCCTGGTCTACGATCCCATGGCCGGATTTCTTCCATATTGGGGCAGTATTTTTGCAATGGTACAAAACCCTTACCGCTACAATCATTGGAGTAGCCGTCATTCTGGGGCTCACCTACCTAGTATTATCCACCTGGGGTATAAAGATAGCCACTTGGCTACTGCTTCTGGGACCACGAATAATCATGGCTACGGCACAGTTCATAGTCCGCATCTTACGTCACGTTATAGTCAATAAGCGGCACAGTAAACAATATTAATCAATAAGGAAGATTTACTTGGGATAGAAGGAACCTTAGTTTTTTTATTTACGCTCTTTTTTTTGATCAAATCGATTTCATCTTTGGTCGAGGAACTCCGTTGCAGGACGAGACGTTATGGCAGAAGAAAAAGCATTCTTGGAGGACTTCCGTTTCCTTTCAAACCTTCACCAGGACTCAATATCGGAGAACGAGCTGGAGAAGGACATGGTTGCAACACTAGATGATGTACATTCGCAGATCAAGATATGTAAGACGCTGGATACGTCCATCACGCACCACGTCCTTCAGCACACATGCACTAATGAAACTGGAGGTGAACTCGTCATGATGACACATCGCCTACTGTCTACGGCCGTTCTCACAAGAAGCCATCTCTACAGCTTGACACAAAGGTATCTGCTTCTTGACTCCATTTACGTCATGCTCTCAAACAGTGGTCAACTCTCAAAAAAGCGGCGATCGCAATGGGTGGAAGGTAAGAGATCCACGCATGAAACCAACACCAGGGATCTCATCCAGACATCTGGAAAGTACCTTACAATACTGGGACGTCAAATCAAAGACCTCGAGCACGAAATGGAGCACGCAAACGAGCTTATCAATAAGGAGAAAACGGTGTTGAAGGGCTTGACCTTCAATAATTTGAACAACAACGGCGAGGTCACGGATGTCTTGAAACGAATGGAAGAGCATCTCGCAAAGATAGCCATGAATGGTGAGGCCGGAGATGCTGCTCCTCAGCAAGCGAAGAGAAAGCACGATCAGGACCAACCGGAGAGTAGCACTAAAGTCCAAATTATCTCCGATGACGAGTACTTGGACAACCTGATCAGAGAGACCACGACAAGGGAAGATCGAGAAGACCAGAACAAAATTAAAGACAGAGACTCACTCCAACTGAGGCGGGAAAATCTAGAGAGAGACCTTTATGATCTTCAAAAGGGATTACATTTACTACCGCAGAGGAAAATCGGATACACCTCATGGGGAACGAATTCGAAGCCCTGTGCCTTTTGCAAGGAAAGAGGATCCCATTTCTCGGACTCCTGTCCGAGGGTCATCGAGGGCAACCGGCGACTGCGCCTTATCTTAGACGAAAAAAGATGCCCGTACTGTCTGGAAAGATGCAATGGGAAAGACTGTCGAGAAGCCGATACCCCGTGCTGGTACTGTATGAAAGTGAGGAACACTATACTGAGTTTCATCATTCCGAATGACGACGGACACCACCGCGCCCTTTGTTCGGTTCCTGATTCCAAGGAGAGGGTTCGAAGAGCAATGCAGGAAATACGGGAAGAACTCGAGCAGCTCGAACGCATGTTCCGTCAGTAACCACTACAAGGCGCCCGCGAGTGTGGCTAACGCCACTAAATGGTTAGAAGTTTATTTACTTGATTTATTTTCTGCTTTTCGCAACCAATCAATATCACTTTCTCCATTTCTTTATCTATAGGCTGATCTTGAATGCTTGCAGGGATATGGTTACATTTCTAGCCTATGACGCTGACGTTTGTTACTGTATAAAAGAGCCACGACCGAGGGTGGAGGCGCCTTCCTTTCTTCCTGCCCTCCTCTGGCACGGCAATCGCCCAAGCTAAGGATTCATCGTCATGCTTTTCTCTGAAACTTTGTCTCTTTCAGTATGCAGTAGTTTCTGGATTAACTAG
>MU911921.1:160000-184702 GCA_036418165.1 Cooperia oncophora | reverse complement strand
CTTCGGCCGACATCACCACCACACACTATCGAGCAGCCAATTAGAGGGATTATACCCTGAAACGAAGAACTATTGGCTGCTTTTGGGAACATAATTTGTTAGGGTAAAGGGTACTTGTACGAAAACATTTCTCGATTTTATGCACGAATTCGACACCTATTTTCAAAGAACATTCTAGTGCGTTCATATGAATGGAGTCTAAAACCACAATCTCACTAGGACGCCATTCCTGTTCACTACCATGCAACAAGGTAGTATCCGTAAGGAAGCTATAGTAGCCCTTTCCCCGCCTATCCGTTTATCGCAGAATGTTTACCCTTAGTCTAAAGTGTAGAAACCGCTTCACATTTATGAAAACAATCGAAATTCTCCAACTCTCTCACTGTACGGTTCTCTACAAAATCCATTCTGGTTCGGCTCACTTTTGGATGCAAGTCGATTCTCTTGTTCTTTTGGAACGTTTTCTTGAAGCGAGTCGAGTAGTAGATCAAGAAACATTCTTTGAGCAGGAAGAACCTGAAGTAGTTTCACTCTCACATTGAAGAAACAGTTTTTTCCAGAAAGAAGGAAGCACCAGTCATTGAAGCATACTGGTAGAGCTCACCCCGCCCAAAGGTAAGCGTAGATTGTGCCTCTAAATGGGTCATGGTCTTATGGAGATTCACCTTTTCGACCACGTAGCTGGTCGATTCTTCTTTTTGTACTTTTTCCAAAGAGTACCGTAGCATTGCACGCCAATTATTGGTCCCAACTCCTCACTTGTCGTTTCTTCGGGAGTCATGTCATATGGGTTATCCTTTCTCCTGCCAAGGTTAGAAAACTGAAAGAAAAAAGTTTGTGAAAGTGAAAACACCCGCTGAAGAAGTCGCAATGCCTCTCATACGGTTTCCAAGGATCTCTCTATCTATTAGGTTGTTCGAAAAGTAATGCGACACTTTGACCAAATTTTCGAACCAAATTTTCCTTTACTAAAAGGCACCTCCAATCTACAAGGTAATCACCATTAATGACTGGGACTAGTGCCCATGTTTTGCACAGCTTCTCATTTCCATTCTCATAGAACTACGGCAGCTATGATAAAAAGAAGAGGAGGACCTCATTCCCGAGCTGAGATCGACTTTCGGATTTTTTGCTTTCTAAAGGATGCGACAAAGACTAAAGGAGGTGGTAATTAGAGGCTGCTAACTTTGTTAAATAACCTGGGTACAGTCGCATTCCCTGATCGAAATCCATGGTCTTTTAGCGTAGTCTGATCCCCACAGCGGTCTTCGCATTGCCGAGTAGTAAAGAAAAATTAAGTGTTTCTGAATGAACTCAAGCGTGACGTCATCCATATTTTGAAGTCGATTAAGATGGATTGTGGTCCTTACAACGGTACCAGAAGCAGTGATACCGCTTTGAGGTTCCACCAATAACACACTGAAATCCTTATCCCATGCACATCTGTTTTTGGCTAAGCAATCTACTTTTCGGCTTGAGAGATCCTGCGAGGGACATGTGCATGATGTACGCAAGGACTAAAATACTCGCTACCAACCAAAAGATCTCACAAAAGTCCTTTCGCTGTGTACAAGGAAAAGAAAACTCAGTCACGGTTATTCGCTCTGACTTGTCAGATGGGTCCAACTCATGAGGCATCCTTCACAAAAAATTTTCCGATAACCGAGGTTGCGGAGAAGCATGGCAGTTGTCAGTCAGGTGGAGCCTAGAGAGGTTGCCAACTTACTGGTGGTTACCTTCGGCTGCGCCTCAAGAAGCTTGAGTAAAGGGCCGTCATTCTGTGCCGGTGGGCGACCTATAGTTGCCTAACCACGGGTTAAATAAGTTCAGCCTGAAAGCGCTGATGCAAAAGCTACCCTCTGCCATGGCAAGCGATATCCTTCATCAAGACAACGTAAGTGTTAGCTTCCTCGACTACGGCGGAGCGGCCCTCCAGGAACTAACAATATGGGGTAGGTCGAAAAGTACCTCGATCTCTGAGGGACTTTTGAGCTTTAAAAACTTCCACAAAGTTATGATATACCCATGTGCAGAAACCCCGGAGAACAATCTCCACTAATCAGGGATAAAAACATTCAAAATGATTTTTGGTCTTCTTCTAGAACAATTCAATCAAAGCGTCGCATTACTTTTCGAAAAACCTAATATAAAACAGAAGTTGTTTGTGTGTCTGTGCGTCTGTCTGACCGCCTCAAATTGGGGTATCGTGGAGATTCACCTTAAGGGCACTGATTATGCCTGGAATAGACATGACATGGGCTAGCACTTCCAGAGCACCCACAACGCCACCTAAGCTCCGCACACAATGGGCGGGACGTTCGCCGAAATGGTTGAAGCCGAGGACAAAAATATTCAAAACGCATCCGGAGCAGCCCAGTAAATGGGAAATATGAGTGAAACTAGTGACGGGTAGGTAGATGAATTGAGAGTGATGAGGGTACCCTATAGAAAGTTTTGACGACTGTCTTCCAGGAGGGGGGGGGGCAGGGCACATCACTGGTTGGGGATTTTAGTCGAGTCCGTACGACCCCCCTCCTTTTTTTTTGGGGGGGGGGTGATACGACCCCTCCTCTGATCCTATGTTCCTCCTCATCGAAACAAGCCGTGAGCGGGGAGGGGGAGGGTAAATAGTAAAAGAGGAACAGGAAAAGCCGAGAGACAATACGCAGTACAATATGAAACCCTTCTACCAATTCTCAGATTTTCCCCAACTTCCTGCTGCTTTTTCCGAAATTTCCCGAGACTTTCCTACTTTTTCCCAAAGATTTTGCCGTCGAGCGGGGGTGGGGGGGTACATACAACGAAAGAAACGGTGAAGTTCGGTAATTTCGAAAACTTTCTTTTGGCGAACACTGGACGCTGTGAAAACTTTGGGGCAATACCCACTTCACACGCGGACGGATCATCGCCCAGCGAAGCTATTCGATAAGGATAAAAGGATAAAGTCTTCGCTCTTGATTAATCAATCTCTTTGTGGGATGCGGCATGCATTCTGTTTCCATTCAGAATCGTAGTGGCGTACTGAATGCGATGTGGCCTATACAGTGACTTGAGGAGGCTGCCACATGTCACTATACCACCTCTTCCCGTCTGATCCCAAACCAAACTAATTAATTTCTGGATTTTCAGAAATGGTTGAATTAGTCTGAATCTTCGACCTATGTATTTCTGGCTATAGTAAGAACGAAGGGTTCTGGAGACAGGGCCTCAGCGCACATCATGTCGCTTTGATACCTCTTCTGAACACACTTCCAACCCCTCGCTCTACTCCTCCGAGCGGGCGAGAGGCCTCCATGTATTGCAGGCGCGTATCGCGACAAGGGGAACTTCCGTCAGAACGAGTGTCAGTGACAGGAGTGCGCCATTACGCCATGTTGGACGAGCTGAACCGCTCCCGTTGGATACGGCGCCGGGGTGGAGATTCTCTCTTAAGGCCGGCTTTCTCCACGCTGTTGCAAGGTCCGGAGTCAGAGGGTTATCGGACTCACCCCTCTGGCACCAACTTGACCAGCAACTTTTTATTCATGATTTTTGAATTTTTTGAAAGATCGTCAAGAAAGTGAAGCCGTGACCGTCATCAACTAGTCGTCCCCATGGCAATTTTTGGATACCTTACTTCTCGCCATCCCGATTGCAATGAACTTTTCAGTGAATAAGTTTCCAGGCATTAAGCAATCATTCATGTAAAAAAACGTGAAACATCTGAGATTGTTTTCCATACCTGAAATGAGAGACTTCTGAGAATACCCTTCTTTTCCTTGGGTTCTTTGGGCAAAGCCATCGTTGGTGCCTGACGCTTCTTCTTGACTGACGTTGGCGGTGATGGTTTGTCGGCCATTTAAAGGACTTCTAAAAAAATCTATTAGAAACTTAGATATTTGTGGTCGATGTCGCGTAGCAATGTTCCCACTACTGTTGTAAGGATATGTGCTCATTTTTTTAATCTAAATGAGCCAGCTGATACTGAGTGGGTGGAAAGATGGGGCTACGCTGGTTATTGCCGCTTAACTTCGACGTCAATGTTGTTGATTCGAATCGTGTTCAGGGCTCGTCCTGCTTTTCGGAGGATTTTTTGCGAAATGCGAGCCCTTCTCGAAAGTTCCCACACTCGTACAATCCCCTTCCCATTCCGCCTTACTATTAGGTTGTCGGAAAGTTCTTAGCGTTTTGTGCACCTAAATTTTGTACATTCACTGCTGATTAAGAACTCATTCTGCCTTACTTCTCAGTAGCACATCCTGTGGAGAATTTCTTGCGCTATCTGATGGTGTAATTGCCGTTCCATCATGGCTTAATAAACCCCCTTTTTATTCCTAGATTTTTTTTCAAAGCATGTAAAAGAGCACTTCGGTACGATTATTTTTCTTCGACTATAAATTCGGGCGATCGCAATCAAACAGTCTCAACAAATTAAATACCAGCTGAGCATGCTGCGTGTGAGGGCCCAATAGTGTAGAGAAAGCACTGTGCAGCAATGGCCCTCTAAATATTTTCGTTCTGGAGATTTCAGCCTTGAATGATGAACCTCATAGCGGTCGACCTAAAGCAATATCTGACGAGGATTTGAGGCGGATTTTTTGGAGGCTGACCCAATCCCAAAACAGTTCGAGAGAGTTAGCAGAAGAGCTAGCCTTAGCAATATTCACTGTTGCAGATTGGTCTGGAAGCATGCGGAAGTTGAAAAAACTCGGCAATTGGCTGCCCCACAATCGGAGTGAACCGGCAGAATCGGCACGTCTCGAGGTTCCTTCGTCACTGCGCATTTTGTCCCGCAACCAGAAACGACTGTTTTTGGACCGAATTGCACCTGTGATGAAAATGGGTCATGTATCATAACAGGAGCTTGTTCAGACAGTGTTGATTAGACGCACCACCCGTGGTAAATTTTCAAAGCGAACCCTACGAAAAAAGATCCTTGGTCACGGCTTGGAGGTCATCGGCTGGTGTGATCCACTATAACTTTATACCAGGCCAAACCATCACAGCAAACCCTACTTGTGAAGAAAGCGACGACAATGTATGCGAAATTTTGTCAATTGCAGCAACACTCTATCAAGAAAGGGTCGATTCTTTTGACATTGTACACGCCGCTGCACATGTTCACAAATCAGTGTGGAGAGAATGACGAATTTGGGGTTTCTGGGTTGAAGTTTTAACCTCAACCGCCAAGTTCTCCAGACCTGTCCACACCGAATATTCCCTTTTGCGAACATTTCAGAACTTGCCTTGTGGGAAATACTTCATCAAACAGGACCAGGCACCACCCAGTTTTTTACTTTTGATGGGATTTCTCGACTGCTGTCACATTGACAGAAGGATCGATGTGCTGATTCGAATGGTGCCTATTTCGATGCAATCGGATGAGTATGGGAAAAAAGTTTGCGATCGTTTGAAGTGGAAACACCCAAAACGCTAAGAACTTTCCGGACAACCTACTATAATTTTTGTGAATTTTCCCAACTCTAACTTTTCTCTAGAGTCTCCAAATATTCCTCCACTTCTTCCCCAGCCGTCGAGAGCACGGGGTTTATGGCATGGATATATAGCATATTCGAGAGAAGGAAAAAGGGAGGAAACTCAACAGTCGACAACATTTTTGCGATGGCAAGCACGGCCCTCTCCCTCCAGAAACCACATATAACCCGTCCCCTACGCACGAAGTGCCCAGTTCTTGATCGACAGGATACACAGTATCCAAATACATTCATAGAAAGCCAAAGCTGGTTTACAGAGACATGCGGTCCGTTTTTACAATTAGGAGGAGCTCCCGTCTCTAAGAATGCCCTCGAAGCTGAAGACACCATGAACCTTCATGAAAGGAAAGGAGGAACATATCAATGGAATGGAACAGAAAATTGCAGAAAGTGCGTACAATGCTCATCAAAGATGAAAAATCGCTGTCAAAAAAGAAAACATCACGGAAGCTCTATATAATGTGAGGAGGGTCGAATTCGAGTCACATGAAACGATATCGTATTTGGCTTAGGAGGGTCTGCGTTAGTGTGGAAAGGTGTAGAACTCCAGTAACACAATGAGTTTGCTCCCTGTCTATTAGATTTCACTGATTGCCTTAGTTCTGGTGTAAGTTTTGTATTATTGACGCCCGCGCACCACTTTTCCTCCAGGAGAATGGAGATCGAGCGAGTTACAATAGTAGGGAACTTGTATACGGAGGTGAAAGGGGTCTAAGTTTGAGCGGCGGTGAGCAGAAGTTGTGCTCAGAGAACGGTTCCCTCTTGGTAACCATGGTATGCCTTGGGTATACATGAAGGATTCTAAAACTTACTTACATTAAGTTTTCCTTCTTATAGGCATCTGTCGTGATAGCTTGCATGGCGATTATTTATTTCTCATAGGAAGATATGACCTTGTAACCTTACAACTGGTTAGAAAGCTGGTAAAACAAGGGGACTTGTCTAGCTGAGAGTGGATGTTTCCCTGACAGCTCTTGCGTCATTTGCAGTGAGGTGATTTCAAACCAGTGGGTAAGTTGAGCCATCCGAGACTAATCTTACTTGGCCAACGTTTTCGATTTCTCCGCCCTTATCAGATAGTCAAAAAGGATCGTTTTCTCACAAGAAATACTGAAAGCTATCCCGACTTCCTAGCTAACCGCTCACCGGTATCGATCACTTATGGTTAGGAGGCTGCAGTTTCCCTTGATCTTAGCACCATGACATAAGATGGACCACTTAGGTTGTAGTGATGGTCACACTGAGCTGCCACCTTCACTTCAAACACTGATCCCACCTTAAGTACATGAAAACCCGCATAGTTTGGAAAAATGCGAGAGTTTACGAGTTATGGAACACAGTCCTCTTTCCTGATCACTTTGGGATCTTTTGCCAGATCCATAATGCTTGCAATGTTCCCTGTGCGGCAACCTTAGGCTTCTGCCCCAGGCAGGACATAGTCATATTGATTCCGTTAAAGGGTTACCTAGGATCTTACAAATGGTCTTTAGTGGTTGCTGGGGCGTCTGAGAAGATTGCTCTCATTTGTTTTTGGCTCTTCCAGACTCTGACGAAAGGGAATGAGCAGGAATCTAAGCCTAGTGAACCTTAAAAATCTTGGACGACTCCAGCTGACCACTTCTGCCCCGTTAAATGCTTTGACTTTTCTTCTGTCAGAATCGCCGAATTGCACTACTATCAGTTACTAGGAGGCATGCTCTGTATACGGTGCCGTTACTGCGCAGCAGAGGGTTCTGTAGCAACAGAATCGTCCGAGCAGCTGGTGGGCGTGGCCTGCGACATACTTGCGGCGAGAAGACGAAGCGTGCTTCTGGCGGTTTGAATAGGGTTATTGAAGGGAAGGTAAATATTGATATCACCCAGGAGAGTCTTATGTTTTGATACAGTTAAGTTTTCAGTTAGAGTATAAAATTATTGAAGGGAAGGTAAATATTGATATCACCCAGGAGAGTCTTGTGTTCAGATACAGGTAAGTTTTCAGTTAGAGTATGAAAAGGTTCAATAGAGCACGAAAATCATTGGGGTCTCTAACATTGCTCTGGTTTGTCATCTTTTACAGCAGCTCACAGAAAACTTGCCTATCTGTCTATTATATTGACGCTGGCGACTGGCAAATTATGTGAACCACATAAGCATAGGGAGAATCACGGCCTTGCCTGATTTCTTTTGCATCTGTTTATTTCCCGAACTTGCGTTTATGGAACCGCCAAACAATTGCGTATTAAGATCGAAAGAAACATCATTAGATTTTCAGTCATTGATGAAACCTGCTAAATGTTGCGGATGTAGTGAATCATTTGCTCCAGTCACAAAGCTATCGGCCAGCAAATGCAAAGTGAGCTGCTGAGTCATGCGCCGCGGGCACTGCCCCGAACGATTCTGTTGCACGTCTCCCTTAGCAGAGTGCTCAGATGAGATGAGCACTCTGCTGCGGGAGACGAATCTGACTGAGTCCCCCCTAAAGTATCATTTTTTTGTCACTGGATTCCGTAAAAACATGGACCTGTTCTTTCGCGCGCAAACTCCTTTGGTGGCCATATTGAGACGATGATATCCCAACACGACGAGTTTTTCAAGGTCTGTTCAGGCTTAACGAGTGTTAGGGTATCTTTTTCTGCACCTCGGGTGAGTCTTCCGAGCAGGGGGTAAAATTATGATCTCTACCACCTCTATTAGCGAACTGGATAAAGTGGTGAGCTCCCATGCGCACGAAAATGCTTCCTGTCTTCAACAAGGCAAAACAACTTAAACCGAAGAGAATCCGGGATTCCTAGCAGAGATTGAGAGTCCATGGTTTACCTGATCCCCCATACTTCCCTAAACTGATCTCACACACTTGACATATCTGCAGGCCCTATGAACATCTGTGAAGAAAAAGGTTTCGGAATCGTTGAGGAATGGATTTGTTGCAGATTAACGAACTCTAGTGGGGAGACGGATGGGGCAATTGTTTAACGCGCGGTCGCACGCGGCGCATGGTGCGACCGCACGCGGCAAATTCTCTATGTGCATTGGTTTGTCGATTCGAGCAGCGAAATCCACATATATTCAAGCAGATACAAGATTTCGGGCTGTCAACACGCGAAATATCGATTTTTCAGACAGAACAACTCGTCTGCCTGGCGCGGCGCCGCTCGCCACACCGGCGAGGCATATTACGATTCCCTTATTACATACCCGTTTTGGAAAAGATATATTGAGGGTGGACAGTTGGAGGTCCCTGAGGAATCACCATAGTGCTGCAAGGTGCTATTGAACATCATCTACATTCTACAAGTGCGAGATGTATAACTGGAAAGTCTTGTTCTGGAACCATCAGAGCAGTACCTTTCTAAGGTGACCGTAAACTGGTTGAAAGGCATTACTTTTTCCCAAGCATTCCATCTCAACGCAATGTCTTATGATGGGAGATGACTCGAGCAGTTCTCATGACATTTTATCCCAGAAGTACAATACTTTCGAAGGCGGTTGATTGCTAATGCGTGAAGAGGGATATAGTAAGAAGTAGAGAGTGGCCCTTTTTCCCTTTAGATAGTGATCAGAGAGCATAGGAAATATCAGTTCGATGGGGAAAAAACCGGAGCCGGTGAATATGCGAGCTTGTCTTAGCCCAGTCCCTCTGTAATATGGTCTGCCGTTTTGGCAATGTGAAATCGCGCGCTGCCATGAGAAGGTAGCGCTTCTTCCGCATTGTTGCGGGCAACTTTCAACGCGGTTTCGCGCAGATAAAGCAGCTTGTGGTCTGCTTGGGGCCGTATACTATACTTCCCCTCGAGGGGAGATATCCCCACTGAATCTTCACTTGTTCTCTACTGATGCCCCTCATCTCTCTGGTGCTCGCCGCTCTGCATCCATACCCTTCTGGCGCACGCTCTGCACGTCTAGGTATGAACGCAGCGCAGAGTAAAATCGATATCCTCTTCTCTCCCCCATTACTTATCATGAGGGGGGGAAGGAATTCGGGAGAGTGGGGAGCAGAGGCAAAGAGACGAGATTGATTTCGAAAGAGATAAGGGCAGAGAGCGGAGGTTGCCCAGGAAGATATCTTCCCTCGAAGTGAAGTGCATCACCACTCATCGTCAAAACTGAGAAGGAGTATAGGTGAAAGAAGTACTTCACGAGTGTTGCCAGGACGTGGACATGGTTTGAGGATGGGCGGTGCTCGTGGCCATAAGTGAGTGACGGCTGTATGATGTGCTGTCGTGCTAACTTTTCAGAAGACATTCCGAATATGTCCATATTCAACAGTCTATTGATATTTCAATTATTTGTACTTTTCCGAAACATCCTTGAACTTTTGTTGGTGAGAGTCAGTAACATGAGGATCAGAATTGGTTGTAATGAAGCGATAATGAACTACAATGGTCGAATAACAAAGTAAAGAGTAGTAAAACAAATGAAAGCAAAAGGCTAGCAGAACTGTTACGGGCATAATAAAAATGCAGAGAGAGAGTTTGTATTCAATTATTATTCGCTGAAATAAGGTGAACACCGGTAAAAGAATGTTTGACTGCGAAAACTTTTCCCACGGCAATCAAGATGCTACTTGTGCAAACACTATTTGATAACTTTTTAGCGCTGGAAAAGATAAATTGGCGAAAGCTGAATGAATTTGATATGAGAAGGTATTTGGGAACTAGAGGTTAAGGAATGGCCGTAGGAGAATGTGTGAGTGCAAAAGTACTGACGCGGATAATGTTCGGAATCTTCGGGCGATCGTCGTTCAAGGGTGGCGAAAGGGAGCGGCTGCTATGAAATGGCGAGTGAGTCTGACCTAATACGAACCATGTTTACGGAGATCCCTCGGAACGGGCGCGAATTACGAGAGAAATTTTCCAACTCGACGTCTTGATGATTCGCCTCGATGACAGCCCGGTGGCGGCCGCGGGTCAGGCAGGCCCACCTAACGTTATGGCTGGCGCGTTCGTATAGAAACACGAAAGGGAAATCCCTAACACATCACATTCCTGAAAAGAGCACGATTATCCCCCTTGTCATCATCGCTTTAAACCCTTTTCCCATTTCATGCTAGTGAAAATAGAAATGTGTCTCACATCATCTCAGTGTCGGTTACATAGCATCTCATTTTAAGATGCGCCATGGTCATCGTTAGGGTCGGTTAAATTACACTATCTTCCCACATATATGGCCTGTAAAAGCTAATTTAGCGTCGGCCACGCATTTTGCTGTCATACCTGCATCGGAGACGATTTAACAACAACTCTTTCCCTTGTAACAAGTAGAAAAGCTTTTCAAAGAACCACTCAGGTAGTCGACTGCATTTAATCCGGACCGTTCGTAAGCTAGAAATGTTTCTTACCATAGGGAATTACTAGGGAGAAGGGGTGCGGACATGTATGTAGGAAATGGACTTATATGATCTTTCTTTCTAGATATCCTACGCATTTTTATTTCATTCATACATGTAATGGAAATGACATTTTTCAAAAAAAGAGCAGCGAAGAAATCATAGTGATAACAATAGAATTTGAGGCAACTGCTTCCTTTCACTTTTTCGACCAATGCAAGGATCACAAAGCATTTTTGAGCGAAAAAAGAAAAGTAGCAGCTGAAGTGCAATCATTTAATGAAACGCGCGGCAAAATAGCTATGCAAACTGAAATGCTGAGTGGTCCGCCGCCGTCTATTTCGAGCACTTGGACGGCGTTTGTCTTCTGGTCAGCCAGCCAGCTGTCAATTGCGCGTCAACCGAATCGTGATCATCGCGTCATGACCATATCAGGCACACGGGCAACTCCTCAAGACACATGGATGGGTTCTGCTTCGGGATTTCCTAGGAAGAAGGAATTTACAGAGGTACAATTGATTAAGGGTACCAAAAATAGCAGATAAGACACAAATTTTGTGAGCAGTAAAATCCGACGAAATCCTTAAAAGGCACTGATGCCAACTAGTTGTGATTCGGGAAGCCCTTGAAGGCGGTACAATCTTCTATTGCAAACCCTGCCGTAATCCTGGCACTAGCCCTGGACACCGCTGTGACCACTGTCACTATCCATAAGTTACCAGCCACTGAATGTAGAATTTGTGAATCGGCAACATCAGAATGAGCAGATCAACAATCGTGAACCCAGCATCCTTGTACTGATTACGACTCTTGTGGACAATGTTCGGGAATACGCTCTTGAGAAAACAAGACACTTTTCAAATGCTCTGGCATCTAATCATCCTACAGTGATCATGAATGTTCTTTAACTGCATTTACACTGTCCCCTCAAACTGTCTCAAATTTCGCTTTATCATGGTCTATAGATTTCAGTAACTGGTAGTGCCAGTTTCATTACAATATTTTGCATCTGAATGTGTAAGAACAATGTGAAACTCCAAAAATTCAATCCGAAGAACTCGAACTACACCAAAAGTCTCGAAAGTTTTTTAAAATATATCTTATCCTGCAATATTTCGGTGCGTAGCACCTATGTCAAACCTAAAATTATTTAGCTTGTTTTCCCTTGGATATGCATCTTCTACGGAACCACAGCTAGCACGACTCCTCCCCCACCAAATCACTTACCCCTTTGTTGTCCCGAAATGACCGACCCACCCCAACCATGCCCAAAAATAGCGAGGTACTTTGTATCAGTACGTGTAGTTATAATTAGTTCTGTAGAAGGTGCACATCCAAGGGGAAACAAGCTAAAAAATTTCAGGTCTGATGAAGGTGCTACGCACCAAAACATCGCAGGATGAGATATATTTTGAAGAACTTTCGAGACAGGGCACAGCATTCGATGGGGATTTTGGTCGAGCTTTTACGACCCCCCCTTTTTCAGGGGCTGGTACGACCCCCATGCTCGTACGATGGCTGACATGGCTGACTGCGGTTATGGTTTATATGCTCGGCGAAAAAGTTGTCGAGCGTGGGGGAGGGGGGAATCAACTATAAAAATAAATTTTTCCCAGCCCAAATACGACCCCCCCCCCTTTTTGACGGCCAAATACGACCCCCCCCCATAGGGAATCCCCAACCAATGCTGTGCCCTGTTTCGAGACTTTTGGAGTTTCACATTGTTCTTACACATTCAGATGCAAAACATTGTGATGAAACTGGCACTACCAGTTACTCAGGTTTTGACATCTGGAGTCAGGAGGAAGAGGAACGGGCTGAGGGCTGATCCTTGGTATGCCCCAACCGTGATGTTTATCTCCTTCGTCAAGCCGTGAAGCGCTTTCCAGAGTACAGGCCAAGGCAGGCGGTCGAATGCCTTCTCAAGGTCCACGAAGGCGAGGTAGCAGGGACGCCGCTTCTCTCGGTACCTCTCCAGCTGTCTGGCGATGAAGATGGCGTCAGTGGTGGTCCTTTCGGGCATGAAGCCGAACTGTTCCTGCGAGACAGAGACAAATTCCCTTGGCCTAGTGTTGACCAGGCGCTCGTACAGCTTCATGGTATACAGAGTCAACGTGATTCCGCGGTAGTTGCAGCACTCCGTCGCGTCCTCTTTCTGTTTGAAGATGGGAACGATTGTGCTGCTCCTCCACGCATCTGGCATCCTTCCTTCAGCCGTTACATTGTTTAGGAAGTCTGTTAACAAACTCACCCCAAGCTCTCCCAGGACCTTCCATGCCTCTATCTGTACCCCGTCTAGACCCACTGCTTTCCAACTTTCATTCTTCCTAGCTCAGGTGGACTTCATCCTCCGTTCAGACAGTGATGGGGCCTGCCGTCGCCTATCTGTGGGCTATCCTTGTGGGGAATTCTTCGTTCAGTAGTCCCTCGAAGTATTCTTCCCACCTCTTCTTGACTTCGGCTGGTTTCCTGAGAATGGTCCCGTTGCTGCTCTTCACAGTCTTTACGACCCTGATGTCCTGAGCGGCGCAATGCCGAGCTTCAATCAGGCGGGAGACGAACTTTTCCCCTTTCTAGCTGTCCAGATTCTCGTACAGGGCGTCCATTTCCGTATGTTTGGCCTTAGCAACGGCTGCCTTAGCGAGTCGCTTGCAGCTCTTGTAGGCAGCGAAGTCTTCAGAGCTCCTTGTCTTTTGCCAGCGTTTATATGCTTCCTTCTTCTGCTTGACGATCCGCTGGACTTCCTCGTCCCGGAACCAGGCTGCCTTGTCTTCTCTGATGCCACCGCGCGTCGTGCTCTCCCTCAGCACTGCCGCAACTCCCGTGAAAACTGTCGGAAAGCCGTTGACTCTCGAACATGGCACCCTATGCTGGCCTGACCCATTGCTGCAACTGCCGTGAAGGCATTGGCTGTCGAGCATGGCTTTCTGTGCCGGGCTGAACCATTGCTGCAACTGCTGCAAAAGCTGCCGAGAAGCCATTGACTTTCAACCATGGGCCCCTGTGCTGCCCCACAGCATTGCCGCAGTTGCCGTGAAGGCTACCGTGAGAGCATTGGCTCTCGAACATTCCTCCCTGTGCTCTCCCTCAGCACTGCCGCAACTCCCGTGAAGACTGCCGTGAAGCCAGTGACTTTCAAACTTGGCTCCCTGTGTTGCCCTCAGCATTGCCGCAGTTGCCGTGAAGGCTGGTCCTAACACTTGCTGCAACTATCGTGAAACCGTTGACTCTCGAACATGGCTGTCTCTGCTGGCTTGAACCATTGCCGCAACAGTCGTGAAGGCTATCGGCCTGAGTCTTTGCAGCAACTGTCGCGAAGGCTGCCGAGAAGCCAGTGACTTTCAGACATTTCTCCCTGTGCTCTCCCTAAGCATTGCCGCAATTGCCGTGAACCGGCCTAAACTTTGTTGCAACTGCTGCGGAGGCTGCCTTGAAGGCATTGGCTGTCGAACATGGGTCCCTGTGCTGTCCCTCAGCATTGCCGCAGCTGCTGTGAAGGCTGGCTTGAATCTTTGCTGCAACTGTCGTGGAGCCACTGACGCTTGAGCGCGGTTCCCTGTACCTAGTTTAAAGACAGCTCCCGCGATAAAAGTGTCTTGGATAGTTGCTTTTCAATTATGAAACAGTAGCTGATAAGTAATCTCCCAAAGAAGAAAACAAGCAGGAAGCGTCCTCCAGAACAACATAAACAAAATCGCTTTCTCATAGTCACACCTCCCTGCGGTCTCTGTGCAACCCCTAGCTCACAAATCTCTCTATCACATCTCGCAAATGTTGGTATCATCCGGTGCAAAAAAGAATACAAAAAAACAAGAAAAACGCAGAGGAAAAACTCTTGGAAGGAAAAAGAAATTTTGAAAACTCGGTGTCCGAATTTTGGGTCACGGTAGCGCACATTGTAGTCGCTGGAGTGCGCCGAGCTTTTACACCACGAAAATTGCGTCACTCGTGATTTTTACGCGTTTCACCTCGCGAAATGGGTTGAGTTAAATGTATATGCCCCCATTGAGTAAACTGTAATGAAGGAGAGCAGAGTTATCCATGGGCACGAAGACGGTCAGCAAAAAGGAGATGCAATTCCGATTAATGCCCGCCGCCCCAACTAAGAACAACTGAGTGGCCTCGTCGGAGGGCAGCTAGCAGGTAAGGCGGTCCAACTGAGCAGGCCTTAGAACTAGAACTTTGAGCGGCTCTAGCTCGCTCCCCGCTCACTGTGGAGTCGAATAGAGTGGGGCAGTCTCTAGCATGGGGCTGTACTATTGCACAAGGAAGGACGACCACTCAAGCGCGGGGCTGTCTTTAACCACTTCAGCAACTGCCGTGATGGCATTGGCTCTCGAACATTTTTCCTTGTGCTGCCCTCACCGCTGCTGCAATTGCCGTGAAGGCTGGCTTGAACCATTGTCGCAGCTGCCGTGAAGGCGTTGGCTTTGTCAGGCAATGGCTTTCTGTGCTCCACTGCTGCAACTATCGTCAATGTTATCCTCATCGATAAGCTGCGGGACACTGTTGTTTCTGTTGGTCTTAGTATTGCTGCCCTGCTGTAAGTGCTGTTCTCGTCTATCAATTACCTCGTCTTTCCATTAGAACGTCTTTCATTGGAGCCTTCATTGGAAGTCGCAGAGGTCTGCAAAATAGCGGTTTCGTGCCGACTTCTCCTTTTCCAGGCATAGGGAGCATAGTGTTGAATGTTCCGCTGCCAGCGCCAGTGATGTGCTGATGTTTCAAATGAAATTTCATGAAACTTACGTCACTCTGTACGTAATGGCACAAAGAACTCCACTATACTGAACTATGCGATCTCATTTTAAGAAAAGTAGAGCTTAGCAGGTGAGTTATGCATAGCGAGGATTCTCATTTTCACCGTATTTGGAAAATGTTCTGAGTACTGAATCCAACACACATGACTATTTGATACTGTCGTTGCCACTGTCGTGAACAAACCCGTCGTAGTATCTAATAATAGGTTGTTCGGAAAGAAATGCGCGTTGAATTTGTCCATTTATTTCTCTCCTACTCCTACAGAAGATTTTTCAAAACAGTTTTGTCTGTTAGGAAGAGATCTTTATTGTGCATCTTTTGACAACTTTTTATCTATGTCCACTTTGTGTTTTTTTTTGAGAAAAAAAAGTTGGGAAGAGTGGGTGCCGCACCAGATGAGCGACGCAAACAAGGCAACTCGAGTGGCAATGGCCGGAATTCTTCTTCGTCGCTCCAAGAACAGCGGTTTCTTCGACTCAATCTCAGATGAGAATTGAATCTGCTACGAGAACGCAACGCGAAAAAGACAGTGGTTAGACGCCGGTGACACCCCAAAACCGACTCCGAAGCCGGATGTATACGGCAAAAAGGTGATGCTTTGTGTTTAGTGGAACAGCAAAGGTTTGGTGTGCTTTGAAGTTCTCGATTCGGGTCAAACAGTTACGGCGGACATATACAAAGATCATTTGAGCGGCGTGGATCAAGCACTGCCTCGTCAAGGTGGCGAAACGAGGTCGACAAAACTCCTCCACGACAACGATCGTCCCCATGTCGCGAAAATCACTTTGAAAAAAAGGAATTGGGCTGGGGAGTCTTGCCTCATCCGCCATACAGCCCAGACCCGGCACCATCTAATTGCCATCTGCTCCGGTCGATGCAGCATTCCCTGGCCGAGAGAAAGTTCACACAAACCGCGAAGAAGTCCAACTCTGGGTGTCCAACTACTTTGAGTCGCAGCTGGCCGAATCGTCGAAAGAGGAATCCATTCTTTGCATAAACGTTGGCAACAAGTCATTGATAGTAATAAAGATTATCTTTTGAACTGATCTTGTTTGCTTTCGTTTTTATAAAAAAATTTTTTTAGACTCAAACGCATTTCTTTCCGAACAACCTAATATTTGTTGGTCGAGGCGGTGGACACTTCTAAAATATGGTCCTAGGAGAAATCAAGACACCTTCCCGAATTCTTTGAGATCTGATTACTGTGAAGTAATCCTGCTGCAGCTGTTGGGTTTGCACTGACTGATTCGCAGGAAGAAAGAGCGGAATATTGGTGTATATATACTATATAATATATACTTGAACATTGACGTGTCGAAAGACTTTCCTTTCTTGCTCAGTAGGGAACTGCTTATCCCAAAGAATTACGTAGGGTTTCTGATACTAGGATATAAGGTATCGGTAAGGCACCAGAGTGGAGGTCTGAGCTGATCGATAATCATTCTCTTCAGAGGGGAGCAAAAGGGAAGGTCCTTATTTGACTCAGCGCTAGTGATGTTCTTTGCTGTCCACCGATGGAGGGTTTCAAACGATTAGCAACGGAAGCCAACCGTGTTCGGGGACAACTTAGAAACTTGTAATCCGACACGCCTACGGTCCTGTCAAATTATCGTGATAAATTCTATGATCCTACCAGTCGTCTTACCGCTCATCATTTTTGCAGCGTTCTCCAATTCTAAGGTGGTTTGGAGGTTTGATGAGACCTTTTCTTGCTTTTGAGTTGAACGTGAAAGATCCAGCAGGTGACGAAAAAAGAACAAAGAAAAGAAGACAACATTTTTGCTGATAAAAATATGAAAGCGGAATTGAAACTTTCCAAAAAAAATGCTTAATGTGTCACACACTTTTTCCAAAAACAGTTTTTAATTCTTAGATTTTTATGCCTATTTGGCTTATACATCCACTTGAAAGACTAACCGATGTCTCGATTAGTTCTGTCCTCTAGGAGCGGGGCTAAATGGTAAACGGTGGCGAGTTCTTCCAACGACAATTTTTATGTTGCCCTTTTCACGAAGAGTCTAGCCCCGCTTTCCGTTGCCGCGCGAGCAGTAGAATTCAGTTTCTCAGCGTGTCGAGCGAGCTTTCAGATTTACTGTTGGCAAGGGGGAAGTAGTATTATGCGGTCAAATCCGGCAAATGAATCTTAATTCGGTTTTTGCCCAGGAGAACCTAGCCTAGTACCCTCCGAGAAAGGTGAACTGGTAGCAGTTTCCTCTGGAGAAATAAGGTCAGGACAATAAGGAAATGAGGACTATACATCGCTTGGCCCTGCGAGCTAACGAGCTATTATATAGACCATATATCTTCCAAAAAACCACTATGCTTCTCAGTAGAAGTGGAATGAAGTAGCATTTCAAAATGAGGTTGATCAATCACGAAATCATCATCTTAATTTTTCCTAATCCAATGGGACTTTCCCCGCTGACTGTATGAGCGGAGCTTGCCAACATGAGTGTCCGAGGAATACATATTAGTTGTGTGTCTCCGCCCATAAGTGCGGTTGCACAGTCATCATGGACAATCCCTTTTATGCCTGAACTATGACAGTTTTTATACAACAGTAGTTTACTTTTTGATATGGTTATGTTTGGCTCTCTGATAGATATTTTCGCAAGAAAGTTGCACCGTTTTGTGCAACTATCGACCGCGATGACCTACCTGAACGAACAGTTTAGGCGGCCTCTTGTGGGGCTAGCCCTACCCACTACTCCCAATACAACTCCCGATAATTTCGACTTGAACTGAGGATTTTCTGTAACCCTTTCCTTTGAACAGCTGCTCTGATGTTATATCTCTACGCTTTTCATATTTCTTACAGCACCTTTTCAAATATAGTAACAGAGGATTTTCTGAAATATTGATTAATGATTGCACATGCACTTCACTTGTCCAGACCCTCAATGTTGGACTTCTCTGTGCCACGAGCAATAACTCTGCGGTTGCATTTGTAAGTTGTCATTACAATGCACTTCTACTACAACTTCTATTACATTTTGCGTTGGAACTGCTCCAGTAAGCACTTTAATGGTATTTTGACGATTGGCAGGCTAGTGGATGGAGTGTGACCGCTGGCGCAGTGAGCGTTGCCTGGGATAAAATTCAGGACGAAGGAATACTACCGGGCTGCGATGCTTTAAAGTGAGTGCAGTTCAAAAAAGATTTTGTCTACCAGTGATAAGTCGCTAGACGTTTCTATTTGAATGGAAATTGTCACTTTCATGGAAAACCCCTAATATTAGGAAGCAGTTGTACGTTGCGCTCTTGGAGGTTTCGAGGCGGAGAGCAGATGACACAAACTCCTCCACCTCCTTCGATGTGACCAGTCCTTGAGAAGATTGACATGCATTTCGAATGAGGGAGACGTGTTGGGGATTTTTGAAACCTAGGAAATATAAATAGGTTCCTCCAGCTTAGCCCAAACACAAGTCGGGAAATCCGCTAAAAGAACTCAGCGCCTATTCATGCGAAAAAACCCACTTGCTCCTGTTCAGTTCATTGCTGTGTACATTTTCTTTTCGCCAATTTTTGAAGTGCCGCGAGGTGTGGATACAAAGCTGCACTGGCTACTCCGTTTTCGCCCCTCTCAAATATGAACTTCAAAACGAACGATTTTGAATCTTGAGAATTATTTGTTTATTTGTTGAATTATTTTTCTATTCAGTCTAACATGGGTAATGGGCGACTGTGTGGAGTCGGTCGATGAGCACTGATCAGCTGGGTGGATAGCGGCGTCGATGTCGTTCTTGGACCACCGTGTTGTGATGGTAAGACATTTCCCTCAAGCTCTTTTCTCCATAATAAGGGTACGATTAGTACTAAACAATTCCTTAGGCTCTTGAGAATAGGAGTAAAGTTTCCCAGGAAGTCTTCTCAAATGTTCTTCGGGATTACCTAGACTTCCTTTTCAGCAGCAATAATATGATCGATTGCAAAGCACTTCGACTTTCCTATCATCTTATGGGCGACAACGTTCTCGTCGGATTTACTAAATGCCAACGATTATCCGACTGTAATGGCTTATAATTGGAGTTTCATGCCTTAACTGAATTAGCTGACGTGGGCCTCCTCAAGGACTGTGCATTCAATTCCAAGGATGCTCGTTCCGAACGGGTTCGCAGCAGTGAGCCTCTTTTGTC
The DNA here is from genome assembly GCA_036418165.1 of Cooperia oncophora. Classification (NCBI taxonomy): domain Eukaryota; kingdom Metazoa; phylum Nematoda; class Chromadorea; order Rhabditida; family Trichostrongylidae; genus Cooperia; species Cooperia oncophora. Next base: position 165,023 of record MU911921.1, on the reverse strand, counting down.
ACTCAAAGACGCGCAAACTGCACAAAACTGCAGAATGTTAGTACTAGGTGCTACTCCGTCCGTGCTATCCTCAAGTTGCAGCACTTGCGTCGATGCTAAGGCCCACTAGCGCAACACATACTCAGCCGTAGAGAACATCCAGAAGTGAGAGAGCGCAAACAAGGTGCGCGTCCGCTATGGTTACTAGTACGGCTGGCGAACGAAGATGGCACTCGTGTTTCACTACCCTCCAGTCCCTTTCCCACGCACTTTTGACCAAAGAAAGTGGCACGCAATGCAGTTGCTAACCCATGCACCTCACATACGGCAAGGAATAGGGTCCGTGGAGGTGAGAGTACAGTTTGTCCTTGAAGGTCTAAAAGTTCTCCTGAAGATGTTCATATTATTTCCGTCTCACTCGAAGCAGACCCTTTCAGACCAGTTGCGAATCAATTAACGCATTGATTTCTGATTCTTGCTGAGAGTGGTGTGATTTCTAGTTACACATAAAGTATTGGATTGGCCCATAAGTGTTAGCATTCTTTCCTACTTGAATTTCTCCAAAGTCGAGAAGTTAAGAAATGAGCTCTACATTATCTGATACAGGATTCTTCGCACTAGAATACAGCTTGCTTAGCTTTCTTGAAGATCTCATTCCCATTGATTCAATAATTTTTGAGTGCCTGAAATTGAGCGTCGAGTTGAGCATTTTGGACAGCTTATACTTTCCATAATTAAACAGAACGCTGGAACGCAGAGGGCCATTCGATAAGTCCAGGGGGATAAAAAGCACTTTTCTTCCTCGGCTCTCAAGGCGCTGTAAGTAACACTATAAAATTCTGATTGGACATTTCCCCCATCATATTCAACAACACATTGTACATACCCCGTCGTAGCCTTCTTCTTCTGGACGAGTACCATCGAGAGATTCTGCCACACGAAGGTGATTCGATGTCTGAGTTCTGCGAGGTCGTCGATTTCTCCGCAATTGTAGACCACCCTCTTGAGTTCCTCCCGGAATCGAGAAGGTTTAAGTCAAGTGACACGCTCAGAAATTCCATCTTCTTCAGGTTCTCAACGCCCTTCGATTCCACGTGCTGGCACCCAATTCTATAGCAGTACGAAGTTTGCAAGGTAGTACAGGCGACGACATGAACGTAGGATATTTCCCTTGTGTTGGCCGATGTAACCATCAGCGCTCACTTCCAGTCCGGGGTCCACGAAGGAAAACCGATCTCCCCATTCCAGGAACTTCCGGACCATACCATCAGCTCGCGCCTTGGACTGCGGTGAAGATGGTATCCTGGACCGTGGCGAAGTTGTCGAAGCTGCTCGATGTTAAAGGTCTTCCAGATCAAGAGTGCCGGTCTCTAGGTAGCTGTCCATGGATGGCTCCATACAAGAAGTTTCCCACCGTTTGGAGGTGACGTGAATTCCACAGGCCTTTTTCAGTTCGGCTGTGATGATGGGTATTTTGGTGTACATGAGGGTGAAGGACGAGAGCCTGTTCTTGCTTATCGAGGAACATCTTGGGTATTTTCCGTCCGGTTCTCGTATCCACGTCTTCTATCTGTTCTGCGTGAACATAACTGATATGTGACTCGGCCAAAGTGTCTTTTTTATTGGCCTTAACTCTATATGAAGAAGAAGCGGTTTCTCTAAGCAGAGCACTGAACAGTTTATACGACTTGAACATTCCGAATTCAACCTCACAAGCAAGAACATCAACGGATATCTCAATGAGCTCGATTGGGAGCTCTATTGATTACCTATCTCACTGAGGTTCTTGCCAAAGAATGGGAACTGGGCACATGTCATGGAAGGTTCCCTCAATGACAACAAACATTGCCTTCAAGGCGGGGCACGCCATTGCGTCGTGATCATTTCCCGCTAATTACGACCGCCCCAGAATTAGGGTCTCAATACGACCCCCCTGTCACGAGGATACGAATGAAAAGAAGCGCAAAAGGGACGAAGAAAATGACAATAAAGAGAACTGGGCGCTATTGAACATTCCTACGCCAAAAACTAAAAAAAAACTTATGCTGAAACTTTGTCTATAGATGTTATTCGATGTCCTGATCACGAGGCTGACCTTTTTCATACCAGCGCAATTTGCCACTCTGCTGAAGCTGAAACTGAGAAAAAGGGAAGATTTCCCTCAGGTCAGGCTCAGTCTTAGCAAAGCGCAGATGACCATAGTGTCCTACATTAGCGCTGGCGCCAAGAATAAATATCATATTCGTAATCAGGATGTCAAATAACCCCCGTATACAAGTTTTCATCGATTTTGGTGATTTAGGGTATTTTGGCCCCTGCGCCTGTGGCGCGGCGCCAAAATACCCTAAATCACGAAATCGATGAAAAGTTTTGGGCAAAGCGGGTGTGATATTTATATTCAGGAGGTCGACGTACCACTGTAACAAATTTCCATAAAAATCTGCTCCTCTAGAAAAAAAAATCGATAAAAAACTGGCCTGATATCGGCAGACGGGGTAGGAGTAGTTCGACAATGCCAAATACTACAACAATACAACCTTAAAAACTACTAGAAAACAAAAAAGAGATCTAAAATACAAAACAAACGAAAAAAACTCACCAGAAGTACTAGGAATTATGCATTAGTTTTTGAATATAAGTTGTTCGCGGTCATCCGTACGCGAGCCCTGATACACGCGCTAATACAAGCGCATTCGTGCGCGCTATTTTACGACCTGGAGCCAATTTCAAGCCATACACTCGAAAAGTGCCCTCTTTTGAACACCCATAACTTCGTTGAAATAAAGCTCCCGGAGAGATGAAATTGGGAATGAGTGGAGCTAGGTTGACTCTTGTTATCTGAGTTTGAGCGGTTTCAAAAAAATTTCTTTTCTAGAAATTTCCTCGTTGTGACCCTTGCGTGATCATGGGGTCAATCACAAGTCGCTACGCTTTGGACATCCATGGCAAGCTTCATACACGGTTTTCGTAAAAAAAGAGCTATGCCGGAAGCACGAAGCTTTCTACTTTCCAAAAACTTTTATTTTATCCCTAGCCCTGCTATTCGAAAAAATCCCCGTTGTGATCATAGAAAAATCACTCCTTCACGGCCCGAAAAATCAACCTCTCCGACGCCAGGAAATCTCCAGTTTGCTTTAAGACATTGGTATGCTTCTAAAACGCATGTTTTTGCCAGGGATACCAGGAAACATTAGGTCATCCCATTCAAAATTGCCGTGACATATAAAGGAATGGCAGAAAAGCAAAGGGGATAGGGAAGCGGGCTATTATACAGTTTGGAGGCTAGCACCTTCAGCTGTCTAACTGTGGAATTTGGCGAACCTACCCACAGAGGAAGCTCTCGAGAAATTGAAAAGAAACTCGAGGGGTCAAAAACAGATTTTCAAATCAGACGTCATAAGAGGGAAGTGCGCTGCTCAAATTCGATCGGTGCCGGACCAGTAGTTGTCTGTAACTGTGTTCTCGGGATAAAAGGCGGAAGGTTTGGTTCAGGAGCCCGAAGAAGGAAGAAAGGAAAAAATTGTTGACGTGGATGGTCCCATGATGTTCATCCTGTGCAGGAAAAAAGTCGAGCTTCCCCGCGCCTCTGACATCCCAGCTGCAAATGCTGCCCGAGTTATGTCCGATAAACTGAGGATGGTCAAGAGGGTGGCGCACGGGTACCTAATTTTCTTGTAGAAGTACGAACACAGTACCGATTCTATACCTCCAGCAGTAATGTTCTCAGCATGAGATGTCATTCACGACTACGAAAACGCACCCCGGCCCTAGATGAAATAGGGGTGGTCTCGGACCTCGAGCCGAAACTCACAATCGTCAATTTTGTATGAATGCAGATGAGAAGCCGCTCGAGTTCTACCATGAAGAGTTACGTGGGCGCGAGTGGATGATCATCATAGCAAAGGATTCCCACACTGTGGCTTTCAAGCGGCTTTATACAGAGAACAAATCCGTCACTGTCGGTGCATATTGCCTGTTCTTCGGCAATCAGATCGACAAATGGATGATACCACACAACTATAAGAAAGCCTCCGTTGCTCGTCATAGTCCCAGACCCTTAGTAACTGTATTGTAGGGCTGCGCTGGGACACAAACAATACTGAGATTGGGTTCAATCACCCCATCCATTACAGAGCCGAGCGATTCCAATTGTTCTCGTCAGTCGAGAGTACTCTCCGGCGGCAAACACTACAATGTTTTGTCATTCGCCGAAATTGGCATCAACATCGGTTTATTCGCACTTCTTGAAAAATCGATGGTACCAGAGGTCCAGAGGCCTTCGGGGCACTGGGAGCGGGTCATTGGTGAAGGAGGGATTTACCTAACTCGGAGCCGAAACATAACTTTTTTATCTATTCTCCTCTTTGTAAAAACCGACGGCAATTTTGAATGGGATGACCTAATAGTTCATTGGACGCCAATTGGCATCACCTCTGCATTGCGCCATGCAAGCGCTTTTACGCAGAGCTATTGGGAAGGTGCAACTTCTAAAAAGGGCTTCCTTCGTGCAGGTAGATGTGCTTGCACGATAGAAAGGCTCGGAAGTGTATTTTCATCTGTTCACTAGTTCATGGCGGATATTCATTAGTGCGGGGGGGGGGTAGTGAAAAGTGGTGCGCTTACCACTCGCGCGATGCCGGGTTCAAATTCCGGGTCGACTTTCGTCTAGGTCAACCAAGCCTTCTATCCTCCGGGGACGGTAAGATGGTACCAGATTCGCCTGGGAGGACAAAACACTGATCTTTACATCGGCTGGCCACCGCGTATAACACATCGCATTTAAGGAGCCACTGGAATCTGAATTGAAGTAGAGTGCGTGCCGCATCCCACAAAGGGGTCGATTAACGGCGGAGACTTTATCTTTTATCTTTTAATATTAATTCATGACGTCGTTTTGGGAGGCCATCATATTCCCTGTCATCGCCCGTTCCCCATTTCTACGCTGGCAGGTTGCTTCTGTATTGTGTGGGTCTCTTCAGAGGTCTTTCACATGATAAGCTTCTGTTGTAATGATCACACCGATGGCGTACCCTGCTTCAAGGAC
>MU911921.1:0-152500 GCA_036418165.1 Cooperia oncophora | reverse complement strand
TTATCGCAAGTGGGTGATGTTGGCCCGATGGCGATCTGCTGTCTGGATTAACGTTGAGTTCCGCTCATTGGCGGCTGGAATACCGAATCCCAACTGGTTCAAGCCCGTGTGCGTCTTCTCAATCAATGGAAATTCGATGGTGAGCATCATTTGAGGTTAGCAAACTATAGTAGTACCTGGGTGCCATAGTTGGAGGCAGGTCTATGAAATAGAAAAACTGTTCACATGCTGCTGAGATTTGAAATATGTTGATCGAACGTGCTGGCCCTTCAGGAGACCCTTCAAGGAGGAAGATGCTTGTACTCCCGGGAGAGGTTCATTCTAAAGAAGGCCAAGCAATAAAGGGAGCATTCATATGCGATTCAGATGGAGCTGGAGATTACTGAGCTATAAAGTCCAAAGTCTCATTGATCTGAGTTTGTATTGCAACTAATTACGCTGGCTATAACCGGCACGTACAAAGTACATCTACACTGCTATCATGCCTTTTCAGGATACACAGGAACTGTCAATCAATGCACGAGAACGCTAGCAAGAATCCTGTGTTTTTGGTCTAATGGTTCTTAGATTCTACTGGTAATCAAAGGGTTATGATGAAAATATTGAAAAGCTCGATAACAACAGCCCTGCTCTGGTGAGGCTCTCACGTACCAAGAGAGGCACAGTCAAAATTAGAGGCTCAGTCCGCACTGATCGTGTGGGTGAAAACAAGCACCCATCGTGCCTTGATTAGTAGTTACTGTGAGTAGTTACTTCGGGCTAGGGCACGTCGCACATTGTGGATATCCAGCGAGGGTACATATTTGGTCACTGAAGGGGAGGGGGGGGGAGGGCAGTTCGTACTAACCTTCAAGAAAGGAGCTCCTGGTTGTAGCTCGTTCTTGGTTTTTTTTTGCTGTTTCTACTACTGTGTAACCCCTTCTTCTCGCTCGACAGCGGTTTTTTGGGAGTCAAAAAACAAGAGATTCCCATGAGAATACTCTGAAATGTATTAGGAAGGAGAGAAATTTCAAGAATTTGGTAGATATCATGGAGAAAGGAGGTGGGACGTACCAGAGGAGGCAATTCGAGGGAGAGGGTGGATTCTTGCGAAAATTCCAAGGCCCTGATTGGGACACTTCTTCGACTGACTCTAGAGCTCCGATTAGGGTAGTCGCAGCCCGCTGCTACAACTGAACATTCGTTTTCTTTCAATATACTCAAGAAAGTTTAGTAAATGTGGTGGACACAGGCATTTGATCCTAGTCAAGCCGAGGGAATGGGCTTTTGGAAGAGTTGTAAATTTCCATGTTCATCTCATTGCACTATGTATCAACCTCTGGGAGCTTATGCTGAGGGAGCTCTGCGCTTTTTCGACGCAAATTCCAGCAGACGCGTGGACGAGGTTATCTGTGACATTGGTGGAGTGCATCCTGGTGGTGAAGTCCGCTCCTCCACGTGGTGCCACTGGGAACTGCCCGCTTCTGCGGGTGGGCTGAACGCGGACACTCGAATGCAGGTGACGGGCCTTCGTGACGGGTCGGCCTACGAACACCCAAGTCACATCAACAATGTTCAATATGCCATATAAATTCCGAATAATTGCTACGGCGTCCGCGGGAGCCTGCGCGCACTCGTATGACCCGGCGAGTGTGGAAAGTATGCGAGGGTCCCTGATGCAAGGACGGCATGGGGGCAACCAGGTTAGTGCAGAAGTCCTGTGACGTTGAAAAGATTCGCGTAGCAACGTTGAATGTTGGGACGTTCACGGGGCGCTCATGTGAGCTGGCAGAGGCACTGGAGCGCAGACGAGTAGACCTGCTGTGCAGGAAACGAGATGGTCCAGTTGCAAATCAAGGGACATTGGTCGAGGCTTCAAAGCTCTTCTATGTGGCAAACCGAAAACCACAAACGGAGTGGCCGTAATAGTCTCCCAACGTTTCCGGGACTCGATAGCAAGCGTTTAATGACCGCCTGATAAAGATCGTGTTTGCTATCGAACAGCTGTTGTACCACTTCTCTTCTGCCTACGCCCCACAAACGGGATGCTCCGAGCGATAAGGACGAGTTCTGGTCTCTGCTGGAAGAAAAGACAGCTGGGATACCGTCAGAAGACGTCGTAATTTTTGCCGGAAATGGGCACGTAGACGCTACGAAAGACGGCTACAGTTGTCATGTTGGTTTCGGTTATGGATCACGTAACGCTGATGGGGAGCGAATCCTTGAGTGTGCGGAAGCCCATAACGTAGTCGTCGTGATTACAAGGTTTCGTAAGCGTGACTCCCACCTGAACAGCTTCTACAGTAGAGGTTCTAGAGCAGATGACTTTCGTTCTTGTTAGACACCGCGACCAAGGGCTAATCACGGATGCGAAGACTGTGCCGTACGAGACAGTTGCCACGCAACATCGCCCACTAATTTGCACGCTAAAGATCGCAAGCCCAGGTCCAAACGGGTCGAGCGATGTGGTCCCGAGAGGATCAAATGGTGGCATTTGAAAGAAAAGAAGGCAGCTGTAATCTCTCGTACTCGACTTCCCACCGTCACGACTGTCGATGAGACATGGAAAGGTGCTGCTAAGGCGATACATGAAGCCACTCGTTCCGAACTCGGCTTCCTGGAAAGCCTGGAAGGCGCAGAATTGATAAGCAGCCGTAGTTATGGACCGACAGTGTCAAAGAAGCGGTCCACGAGAAGAAGAGGAGATACCACGCGTTTCTCAACGACAAGTCAGCTAGTAGCTGGCGTATGTACAAAGAAGCAAAGAATGCAGCGAAGAAGGCTGTGGCTGCAGCGAAGGCCGCCCACTTCAAAGATGTCAGTGAGGAACTAGACTCCACGGGCGATGGCGGAGAGCGGCACCCCTAAACCGACTGCGCAAGGCTTCGGCATCGTCAGACCGAAGATTTCGAGAATTCGCTGGCGTCAACGACGAGCATGGCGTCTTTTGAATGACCAAAAGAGGGTGGCTCATGAAAGATGACACGACTTCTTTGAGTATATTTCAACCGTAGTATGCGCACCCCGCCATCCCTTCCGTCTCCGCAGTGTAGGGTCCCGTTCAGAAAGTAACCGGAGAAGAGACAGAAGCGGCTCTCAGAAAGATGAAGTCAGGCAAAGCAACGGACCTGACGACGTAGCAGCCGACTTATGGAAGGCAAGGTGCTGGTACCCTGCGCAATGCTTGAAGGATTTCTTCAATCAGGTCGTTGCTGAGAAGAAGACGCCCAAGGACTGGTAAGAAAGCACGACGATTCCGATTTGGAAGAAGAAGGGCAGCCCTGCGGAATGCTTGAGCTACCGTCCAATTCGCCTGCTGTCACACAGCATGAAAGTCTTCGAGCGAATTGCTGGCAGGCGTATTCGCGAAATCGTCCAGCTTTCCATCAATCAGTGCGGCTTTGTGGCAGGTGTAGCACCATCGACGCCATACATGCCGCGCGTCTTCTGCTGGAGAGACATCGTGAGAAGCAAAAACCTCTACATCTAGCTTTCCTGGACCTAGAAAAGGCATTTGCTCGTGTTCTGCGTGAAGTTATATGGTACGCCTTGCGGCAACACGGCGTTCCCGAAGAGGTTATAGAGTGAGTGCGCATCCTGTACTCCAGCTCAAAGAGCCGCATGCATACACCAACGGGCACTTCACAGGAATTTCCCCATTACGGTCGGGGTGCATCAAGGCTCAGCACTCTCTCCACTTCTTTTCGTGGTCGTCTTAGATGCAACCTCGCAAGATATTGAGAAACCGAGTCCGTGGACTCTCCTCTACGCAGATGATGTGGTGCTGGCCAGTGAAGATAAGTGCGACCTCGAGCAACAGGTGCAAGCCTGGTCTGATCGCCTGACAAAGTTCGAACTGAAGTTGAACATCAAGAAAACCGAGTACTTGACAACCGAACAAATAAGACCGATTCCATTAAGGAATCGGTGGCATCGAGCTCACACGCACAAGAGCCTTCAAGTATGTTTGAATTGCGTTTGATGGCGGTCTGACCTCAGAGGTAAACTCCCGTGACAGCATGGGCGAAATGGCGCTCGATGACTGGAATTCGCTGCGACAAGACCATACCTGAGCGCCTCAAATCGAAGATTTATAGAGATGTGGTCAGACCAGTAGCGTTGTACGGAGCTGAATGCTGGCCTACAACCAAAGAAGTCGAAGCCCGTCTTAGTGTGATGGAGATGAAAATGCTTTGCTGGACGGCCGGTGTCACGCGTATGGATCGGATTTGCAACGATGACATACTCAAGAGATTCGGCGTTGCTTCCATAGTTGATAAATGCGAGAACCTCGTCTCCGATGGTATGGCCACGTACTTCGCGCAAAGGCTGACACCGTCCGTAAGACTGCTCTCCAGCTTGAGGTGCTCGGCAAACGACCTAAAGGACGCCCCAGGCAGCTTTGGCTTGACACGCTGCACGCGGACTCAAAGATAGTTGGTGCCCACTCTGACCAGACATTCGACCGGGATAAATGGCGTCAGAAAATCAGGAAAGCGGACCCCGCTACAGAGCGGGACAAACGCTAAAGAATAAGAAGAAGAAGAAGAGGTGGAGTGCATCCTTTGAAGTGTGAAAGAGGAAAAATGCACTAGTTAAAGGCAACTCCCGCGGCTACACTTCATAGGTAATACGGTTCAAAAAAGTTGCCGTGTGATTGTCGACATATTCAAGGAAAAGGAAGACCGAAAACCGCCCGCAACAAGACCCTCTTTATTGCATTTGATCATGATCACCGGACGAGCGTAAGGTGGTCAAGATCAATTGTGAATTGCAAAAGGCGGCGATACACTGATAAGAGACGAGAGAGGCCAGAAAACGACAGGCGAGAGATCGCAATGGCAGCGACACAAGGACACGGTCACCGGAGGCCGGCATGGGCCTTTCGGGCGCCAATGGGCCTATGAGCGCACTGCGTTTACTTGCTGTCTTTCAACCTTCAACACATTGGCGACAAGGCACCTTTTCGCGTGTCTGCCGCGTGGGACAAAGCAGTTTTTCCCGATTTTTGAAAAATGCTCATAAATGCTAGGGCGTTTTTACGGCAAAAAATTGAAGAATGGTCTGAATTCATTGCAGAAGCTAGTAAGGCTCAGCTATTCTTGTTTACTTTCAAGATCACCCTGGAATTTCATGGAATACTCCCGCCTCATTCACGTGGAGCGTGGAAACAAGGTCTCGAAAAAGGAATATTTCCGCGCCAGAGGTGTAAAGAGGATTCCATTTAGATCTGCTATTGTTGAAAGTTACCTTATCGCATTAGCTATCTGCATGTGGAGCTTCAGTTCTATATATTCAAGAATAATCTTTTTTTTTCCTAGGAAATCACTTTCGTTTGTCTCCCCGGTAAAATACTCTCAATGACACAACTGCACGATTTACAGCTACTGTATATTCTACAATGCCTTCATGGACGATATGCAGCTGTTGAAAATTCGAAACGTCTTCAAGTTGGTTTTTTACCCATGCCGCATCCCAGCAGTGTGACGCAATGTCCAACGCGGCAAAAAAAGTGCGTCCCAGCAGTGGGACGCAATTTTGCCAACGTGTTAGAAGCGGTATAACCTCTGCTGTTGCCTACTTGACCATCAAACAAGTTTATGAGGTCCTAGCCTTAGTTTATCGCGGAACCTACCTTCAAGGCGGTACAATGGTTCGCGGTTTCTACCCATGCGTCAGCCTGGACGATGCCTTCGAATGTACCTGTCCACCAGTTGCCAGACAGTTCATTTCAGATCGAAGAGCAGCAACCAGCTACGGTCATTTGGGCAGCTCATGGGGGAGCTCCACCATCCAATCGTCCCAAATGCGATTATGATGAGTATGTTGAACATATTCATCATAATCGCATTTGGGACGATTGGATGGTGGAGCTCCCCCATGAGCTGCCCAAATGACCGTAGCTGGTTGCTGATCTTCGATGTTGAACATATCAAGGCGGAGATGGTGTAGTGACAAGTGGGGGCGCTCACCATTCGCGCGGTCCCGGTTCGAATCCCGGGTCGACTCCCGCCCAGGCCAACCAAGCCTTCTACCCTCCGGGGACGGTGAATTGGTACCAGATTCGTCTGGGAGGATAAAACACTGACTTGTACATCGGCTGGCCACCGCAAGTCATTGTATAGGCCACATCGCATTCAATAACCCACTACGATTCTGAATGGAAGTAGAATGCGTGCCGCATCCCACAAAGGGATTGATCAACGGCGAAGACTTTATCCTTTATCCTTTATCTTGAACATATTACTCAAAAACAATATTGAGAAATAATTGTCTTACAGAAGCGGCTGTCCGCTGTCGTTTGTGGATCAGTACTTGGCCATTACTCTAGCCGCTATTATCGTGCCGATTTGCATCATTATTGCCGCGGTGTTCTTCATCCTAAGTTATGTGCCAGTTTGATTCTATACAGTCCTTTCTACTCTCAAACAAGTATTTAGAAGTAAGCCAAAAATAGAGGTATTGAGTGTAGCGGAGAAATGGTCCCAAATGCACAAGGAACTGTCTGCGTTGGGCAAAAAAAATGCGTTGCAGTAGCGGTCATCCTTCAAAATGGGCGGAGTGTGCCTTATTAGCTCCACCCCTTCAAGAGAGCGTATGTTGCTGAACAAAACAGCGGCGGAGAGAATGTTTTCAGCTGTGATTAGGAGAGCAATCAGGAAAATGATGAAACCTTAAGTGGGAAGGGGGGAACTTATAGTCTCAAAGGCAAAATGTTACCAAGCACATATTTAGGACCTTGATCTTTACGAGGAAAGCTGAGAGCGGATACCATTATTTTACTACGTCAGTGAACCAGCTCAAACACAGAGGTTGAATTCCTGGGTACAAACCTAACTCTTCGAACCCCGTATGAATCTTCATAAACCACTGAGAAATATGATTTTCGAATTTTCGCTGTACAGGGGGGCTAAAAAAGTCACTTTTCTTCCTTGAATTTCAAGGCGCTATAAGTTACACTTTATTTAATTCTGATCGGACATTTCTACACCATGCTCAACAGCATATTGAATACTATCATAATACTCCAACACAGCCTTCTGGAGGAGCGCCATCGAGAGATCTTTGCAACCCGACCGTGATTCAGTGCCTGAGTTCAGCGAGATAGTTGATTTCTCCGCCATTGTAAACCACCCTGTCGAGCTCCGCCCAAAGCGAGTAATTGAGGAGGCTTAGGTCAGGCGACGCACTTATAGTTAGATATTCCATCTTCTTCAGGTACTTAACGCCGCTCCATTCCAAGTAGGAGAGAGTTTTTCCAACGCCTCGATTCCATGTGGTGGCACCGGAACTTGTAGCAGTACAAAGTTTCCGAGATGGTACGGACGACGACATATAGGGAGGATATTCTCCTCGAGTTGCTTGATGTAAGCGCCAGCGCTTACCTTCAGTCCGGGGTCCATCAAGAAAATATCAGTCTTTCCGTTCCAGGTACGTCCGGTCACTAACATCGACCCGCGCCTTGGCGACTGCTATGAAGATGATGTCCTAGACCGTAGCGACGTTGTTGGAGCTGCTCGATGTTGGAGGTCTTCCAGATCGAGAGTACTGGTCTCCAGGTAGCCATGGGTGATTGACTAGAAGTTTCCCAGCTGTTTGAAGGTGACAGAAATTCCGGTCAATCTCCAGTCAGGTTGCGACTGGAGATGACTTCATATTTCGGTGCACATGAAAGTGATGGGTTAGAGCCTGATCGAGGAACACCTTGGGTATCTTCCGCCCTGGTACTCGTATCCAGGTCCTCTGTCTGGGCTGCGAAAACTTTGCTGATATGTGACTCGGTCGAAGTGACTTTTTTTGCCCTCTCCCCCTCTCCCATGTAGAGAGTAGCAGTATAATCACGAATTTTTAACAACACATCCTTTGAATCCGCTAGTTTCTATAACTTGTTCATGTCACATTAAATTCTGGTGTTTTTTGTGATCTCTTGAAAGTTTCAGAGCACGAAAGCGAGAAGAGGAGCGTCTGAATCGCCTATGGCAAATCCTATGATAATGCTGGTGAAGCCCAGTACAAAGGTTAATAACGATTTCTTCGTTGAAAGCGCTCACTCCAAAGAAGTTTGTTCAAGGCAGTTCGGCGACGGGGGTGGGGGCATCTTGCACTTCCGCTACACTTGTCAACGTGCCGAGGCATCTAGAGAGCTCTTCAGGATATTTTAAAAGGTTTCAACATGGTGGCTTGACGAACTTGCTCCAGCTCCACAAGAGCTTACAGGTTTCACCAGAGTTAGGTTGGTAAACCGGAACCAGTAAAGCAGCGGAAGTGCTGAATGCCCGACAAACTGACAAACTTCCCTTATTGCTCTTATTTGGGATTTTGGCTTAAGTCAAATCCGAGCGCGTTCATTTCCTCAATAAACTGGAACAGGCATCTGAATAGCCTAGTGAATCGTTTCATCACCACAGTACTGGGTACTTCGGTAAAGGTTGGAGTAGAGTATTTACGCTCTGTTCCCGTTGATATAGATGTAGCAGGCTGCGTACTTTACCTGAATATGGGACAGGATTTTTCCCTGCGATTTTTTTATTTGAGACTACTGTCATTCTGACCTGAACTGGGAAGGACCTTAACACAATTGGCCCAAAATGGCAATGTCCCATCGGAAGCGCAGCCGCCGCCACTTTTCAGTGAAGTATGCAGTCAACGTCCTCCCCATCTCCGAGGCATACAGTTGTCATCCGGGCAGTTGATTGGGCAGTCGTCGAAGGGTCGCAGACGCGGCTGCAGCAGCGATCGCGTACGGGAATTGTTCCGGCCTGGCCTTTTCTCCCTACTTTCCACTCTTTTTGGCTGCTTTTCTTAAGTTTAGCTGTTTTTTGGCCTCACAAGTTAATTATGATTGAGATTTATCTGATTTTCGTGAACAATTTAGCAATTAAACAAACAATTAAATAAATACCAAAAAAGTCGCAAAAGCACTTTATTACAAAAATAAAAAAGAATTCACGTCCTAATATACTTCATAAAGACAATAACACTTAGAGTAAAACAGAAAGTACAGTGAAAATTAGGGAGAAACTGGCTAAACCAGGCTGGAAACAGCTGCCGCCCATCTGACGCGGCGCAGTCACGTCTGCACTCATTGATTGGCTAATCAGCTATACGGATGACCTCTGTAGAGTTCGAGTAAAGTTCCCATCCACTGACCGTATTATCGAACTGACCGTTTGGGCACTTTATTGTGGGCAGTAAATCCGCTATTCCTATTCATACACTCAGCGCGGAGTCTGCACAGTGATCGGGTTTCTGCAACCTGTAGTTGATTGGATCTTAAGGCGATGATTGTTTAGCTGGACGTAATAGTGCTTCCACGAATGATTATGATTTATTATCGGTTAGTGAAAACAAACAAAACAGCACTTAATCATATAGCTCAGTGGCCGATAAACATCCAAAAAAAAGAAAGAGCTAGGGGCACTGGACTGAGGGTGTGCAGGTGGGGGCCTTGGCAGTGAAGAGCAGTGGGGCGCCAGCACTGCACGTCGCCAGGAGGAGAGCGGCTCCGGATATCAGCTTAGTAGGTCCGTCAACTCCACCAAGGTCCACCTTTGCGGAACGGGGTTGCAGAGGATATAAAGGAGTGATAACATGGAGCATAAAAAGCATGAATAGAGATGAAACTGTCATCCAGACTTCCACTTGTAACGGTCAGTTCATGCATCCAGAACGCATTCTTACGGCAAAATAAAGAAATTCACTAAGGCTAGGAAAGGAATAGAAGGACAGTACACTAGTGACCAACCAACAAAAGGACAGTGGGACAGAAGATATACATAACTAAGAAAAGAAAAGAACCTCTGCCCAAGGACAGCTTTACAGAGCTAGAAGCGAAAGCAACATAAGGACAACAAAAAAAAACAACAGCAACAGCAACACACAAGCAAGAAGTGCAACTGTCTTTGAGCATTTAGGTTAGGCTTTCATTCAGTGCCAGTCGCGCTTTTTGAGTACCCTACTAATCTTTTCCTTGGAAAGACTATATCGGCTGGCAAACTGTTCCAAAAGGAGATAACCCTTTGCGAAAAGCTATCCCTATACATGCTCGAACGAGTTTTTCTCTCAGCAGCTTGAAGCAGTGCCCTCGCGTAATGCCCGTAGTAGCAGATTTTCTGAATAGCAAGTCAATATCTACATCAATTTCCCCTCTAAATAACTTGAATACTGTGTCAAGGTCCATAACTTTCCTTCGCATCTCAAGTGTTGTCGAGCTAAGACAGTCGAAGCGGTCTTCATATGGAATATGAAATAAGCCTGCGCGCGCGAATAATCTCTCAGTAAACGGCTGATTTGAACCCGTTCTATCAGCTTCACTAAGCACCTGCTTGAAGGTGACCAAATTGGCACACAGTACTCTAGGTGAGGTCTAACGTAAGCCGTAAAAAGCGTGAACAATGTTTCAACCCGTCTACTGGAGAAGGCCCGAAGGATAAAGTTACATCTCGATTTGGCCATGTTCACGGTGTCCTCTATATATTTTTCAAAAGAAAGAGCATTATTATATTTGACGAAGGTCTATAACAAAATGTGGCTTGGCTATCCGGATCCCATTTAAGAGGAAGTGGTTGTCATTTGAGCAGGGCCCCAGTTTCGTCACATATGTTTTTTCGGGCGATATGTCCAAGCCCCAAGTGATAAACCACTGACGCACAGCGTCCAGTGAGACCTGCAGTACGCGTGGGTCACCAAACGAACACAAGTTGACGTCATCTGCATACATTGTGTAAATTATCGGGGCAGGCAGGGAATCAGAAAGATCGTTCACGTACATAAGGAACATAAGAGGTCCCAAACACGCACCCTGGGGCACTCCGCTGAGGGTTTTATAAGGTTCTGATAAAAATTCATTGATCATAACGGCTTGCTCTCTCTGAGATAGGAAGGACACAAGAAATTTGAGCAACGAGTCGGAGATACCAAAGGTTTCAAGTTTAGAAAACAATAGATTGAGTGGAATTGAATCAAAAATCAATGAACGCCGCAAAAACGCATTGCTTCCTATTGAGTCTTTTTTGCCATAAAGGAGTATTAGACATAAGGGCTAAGGCAGACTTTCTTAAGCAGGAATCCGTGTTGGCAAGAAGACATGAACTGGTTCCGAATAAAATACCCTTTGATGCGGGAGCACACAATTCTCTCCATCACCTTACTAACACAAGATGTCAGACAGAGAGGTCTGTAGTTTCTAACATCATTTTTCGCCCCTTTTTTGTGTATGGGCTTCCCAGGCCAAACGCCAGATCTCTGGAACGTCACCTTCCAAAAGAACTCTATTGAACAAGATGGTCAAGGGAGGAGTAAGCCCCATTGCTGCTTTGTAGAGGAAAATGTAAGAAAGCAAATCAGGGGACTAGTCGAACGAAAGTGGCAGGCTTTTTAATGCACGGTACACGTCTTCACAGCTGATATCTACCCAGTTGATGTTGGCTCAGTGGCAAGTAGACTGCATAACTGGCTCAATGGATTTGTGACTATAAAAGGTTCTGAAGTAGTCCGCGAATAGTTTGGCCTTGTCCGCATCAAGAGCAGTTAGCACCATTTTGACCAGTAACACTGCCTATCCTTGAGGAGTCTATAAGTCTTATGGCACAATACTTCCAGAATCTTTTAGGGCTCCTGGACGACGCTATTCTCGCTTCGTACTTTGTCTTGAGTTTTTCTAGTTTATTTTTTAGCGTTCTAACCGCCTTGGCGTACTGTGGGTCATGAACCCCTTCCCCGTTTTTGTACAAACATGCCACACGAGTTTTCAAAAAAGAAATCTTCCGCGGCTCTTTGCTTGCCATCATTTCTTTCGTAGAGTAAGGTACAAACTTCCCTATCAGCTCATAACAGAAATTGGAAAGAACGTCGTAGCACTGGCTAGAAGTTTCAAGAGAGTCAACGGTATCCCGCCAAACAACCCGCAACAGTTGCTCACAAATTTCCCCGTAGTCTCCGTTACCAAAATCTTTCAGGGTTTTAGAGGAGAAAGAGACGGGAGGATCGTTCGTCAGTGAAAAGGATACCGAGGCATGATCGGATGAAGAGAAAGGCGCTTGCACTTCTACTTTAGCAAGAAGCGATGAGTTGTCACAGAGGATCAAATCGAGAATATTTCCACAATGAGTGGGGTACTTGACATACTGTTCGAGATTGTGAGATCGAACGAAACTGTAAAACAGCCCACACATAGGGGAGGTGAATGATTTGGTATCGAGATGTGTGGGTTGCTCCCAACAAATACCAGGAAGATTAAGGTCTCCCAGAATAATGATAGAGACTGTTTTCTCACTCAGTTCTTCTAAACAGTTGACGAAAATCTGGAAGGAAGAGGGACTGCGATAGCATACGGCTACAATGACACTCAAAGTCAAGACCTCCATTTGGACCGCTAGACATTGGATATACGGCGAACAGTTCGAGGAAGAAGTAACACTGCGGGGATAGAGTTTTGAATGAGGGCAAGAACTCCCCCTCCCGTGACCACGCCTTCTCGGTCGCAGCGCAAAACCTGGTACGGGAAGCCACCAGAAATTGTGGAATCATGTATCAAATGGGGCTTGCACCATTTGATACATGATTCCACAATTTCTGGTGGCTCATGATTCGGTGATGAAGACTGCTTCAGGATTAGAAGACAGAAGATTGTATAGGTCGGAGAGCTTGTTGTTGATAGAGTGAGCGCTCAGCATTACAAAGCTGTTATCCGACTGAGGCGCTGCGTGACACAAGGGAACCCCCATGCAAGGGGGACCTGATCCTAGAAGCACTTATTGTCGTAGTTCAGAGAGAGACCGCCCTACTAGTCCTCTCCCACGACGAGCATCGGTGTATCGAGGGTCCCGCTTACACACCATCAGCCCACCTCGGTCGCACAGTTTCCAGGGGACTATACCGCTTTCCCGCACGATATGACCACCGTTCCCCGGGAGACCACCCGATCTCAAGCCCGTGGCAGGCTGCAGAAGACGGCAGCCCATGCACAGGCATGTCCCCGTGGTGGGTCCGACCTCCCCAAGTCCGTCCTGGACCCCCGGGTCAGCCGGCCCCTACCACTGTTACAGCCTGCCGTAGCCGGTCTAGTTACATGCCTACGTGGCTCACCTGGCCCGGAGGCATGTAACAGCCGAATAACGGAAACATAACAACCAACAACCTATACCTACAACCGACCATGCCCCTCGAACCTTACCAGCCCCTTGCGGGCCCATCCGCCCGGTCGCTTCCAAGTCCCATTTATTGCAAACATTACAAGATAAATGAACTTCACATTTATTAGCTCACGTGCTAGCGGTAACCATCTTCCAACCTGTCCTCGTATCCTGCCGTAGCTGGACTGACCATCCATCTTCCAACGTTCAGTGATCCTAGCGGTAAATGGCGCCCTGCGGCGCCAAGCTTCAACCCGCAGCCGGCCGTGCTCCTGGTCTAACAGGCACGGGCCAAAGGCAGAGCTCCGCCAGACGGAGCAGTGTGCCCGACCACACTGCTGTGCAGAGTGCAAGCACCCTGCCAACCGTCCGGCATCATGGCGGCAGAGGGGGTGCCCGGTGGATCTCCCCTCCCGGAGGGAGAGAAGCACACCGACTGGCTAGTGGCAGCCCTTATATAGGCTCCACTGGGGGCGGGGCGGCGGCGCGGCCTACGGTGGTCGCGTTGCGGCTTTGCCCGTGTAGCGCGCCAGAGCCCAGGCGCACCCCCGGCCAACGTTGTCGCTAACCGCGACACTTATACGAAAATGAATTTTATCAGTAATTAGGACGTCGAATAACCCTGGCATCTAAGTTTACATCAGTTTGGGTGGAAAAAGGGATAGCCCCAAATTGGCGCTTACTGGCGCCAGTTGTGCCGGTATCTATAGTGAATGTCATATTATTACGTACAGAAACAAAAAACTCTAGAGTGCAACTTTGTCCGAATTTCGACAAAAAAGGTAGTGGTGCAAAGTTAGCGCTGGCACCATTCTGGGTCGCTGGTATCACCGCCAAGAATGAGTGCCACATTCGTTATCATGACGTCAAATAACCCCACCAAGAAAGTTTACACCGCTTTCATGAAAAAAGTGATGGCGCTAGATTGGTGCCCACTGACGCCAAATAGCCTCAAACAGTGCCAGCGTCGTCATATTCGTAATCAGGGCGCCCAGTAACCCCTACAGACAGTTCAGCAGCATTTTCTCTAGAGATTTTGCGTCCAGGTGCTGCTACTTGAATCATGCCTAGGACCTTTGTAGGCGAAGATCTCGTTGGTCCACCATTTGCTCAAGTTAGTAGAGACGTGTAGTGTTGCTCCATTCTAAGAGTTTCATGAAAAGCCCATCCGCCACATATGGCGAACAAGGTCCCAAATAGAGATCACGGTGTCCACCGCAGTGGCGAGCATTGTCACAAATGGGTTAAAGGACTCCTACTGTCATTTGAAAGAGATGGTATGTTAAACAACAATGTTAGGCTTCGAAATCTATCCCAGAAAACTTTGCTATCTATACCGCGAATCACTACCAGCTCACCTGGCCATTAGGATTCTGATAGAAAGGGTTAGCATCACCCTTCATGTATAAAACTCCTATAAGTTGCAACCAAACAACTGAAGGCTATGCTTTAGGTCCTCGAATCTTATGGACCACGTGTTCAATGTGCTGGAACAGTACGCTTTAAATTTAGAGGACGAGGTATGTTTCTCACCGAGAATAGTGAATACAACGTAAATTCCCTCAGGTACAATCTCGGATGAAGGAGCTGATTGAGGAAAAGAAGAAAAGCGACGTTCTACTGTACCGCATGTTGCCGAAGTTGGTCTATCGCACTTGGCTTTATTAACTCCCACCGAAATGAAGTCCGCGCATTGCATTTCAAAAATCACATAAGTCGCCTGAGTCTTCCTACCGACCGTGGGGCCCAACTCTTGACCCCACACTTGAGGAAAAATTTTGAAACCCTCAGACTTCTATAAGCTTTCGGTTTAAGAACATACTCGACATTCACCGGAACCACAACACGTCGCGAAATTATTTCTATAAGGTAATATACATATGTGAGAACAGTTCAAACGCTTGATACACGCGAATTTCTTTTTTAACAGGTGAAATGTTTCGTCAAGCAGCCACCCTACAATCAATTTCGATCAAATATCTGGATTGAAAGTATACTATGACCACTGAATGCAGTTCCGCGGAACACTACTTGAAAACAGCTTACATTTACCACTCCGGGAGTACTCTGAGCTTCGAGGTTCCTTCGTTCGAACTCTTCTCACACATGTTATTAGAGTCAACAGAGTCGAAAGAATCCACGCTGAGACGTACTGTAGTCCCGCGCACGTAACTGAACTTGAATAACTGTTGGAAAAGTAGCAGAGTGGAAAAACAGGATTGTGTGTACTGATTCACTTACCCGATAGCAAAAGGAGGGAGCTGTCGGAAAAAAGAGGGAACCGTCCTGAATGAGGCTTTTATTTCTTCAGACTAGGGACGAAGATTCACTAAAATTTCTACTGACAGTGAGACCAGCAACCTGACAAATGCAGTGAAAGAGTGCGAAAACACTTGAAACGATAGACGACGACGCGCACGGTGTAGTCAGTTGTACTCTACGAGGTCACTTGAGCAACCCTGCTCCTCATCCCGCTTACCTTGCAAACTTCGACGCCGAAATGAAAAAGAGTTGTTTTCGCAACGCACCACTTTTCCTCACACAATGCTTCCGTTATTATTATTGATGGATAGATTAGTAAGGCAAAGAAGGGAATACTCTTCCTCAGGCAAGTCGCTGAGAAGCTCAAACATGGTCAGTCGGTTCGAACCGGAGACCTTCGAATGTGTCACTTTGTGCTTTTCCGATGTCGTTTCATTTACCGCGTTGGCTAGCAGATGTACACCATTACAGGTAATTGTTTCATAGTACTCGTAGTTTCTCAAGGGTGCGAGAATTAGACGCCCTCCCAACGTGTGTACGGAAGGGAAGCCAGTATACAGGAGGAAAGCCACTTTAATGAGGAATGTCTTTAGCTTTATTTTATGGCGTTTTGTCCGAAATTGAGCCACTGTCTGTGTGAAATGGTGGTAAGTATCGATCACAAGGGAGCCATTTTGACAGTGGTGTTCCAGCTCACCACGACCAGCCTCAGGTGTTTTTTGTTACTTACATTTTTTCCAGGTCGTCAATTTGCTCAACGATCTGTACACTCTTTCGACGGAATCATTGATGAACACGATGTCTACAAGATTCACTGATTTTTCAGAAGAACTGCAGTTAAGGGAACATTGAGTGAATGCTCTATCATAGGTCGAGACAATAGGAGATGGTTATTTATGCGTTTCTGGACTGCCACATCGAAATGGTAACAAACATGCCAAAGAAATCGCTGAGATGTCCTTTGAGCTGCTCAGAGTAATCAGCGGATCTCGAGTTCCTCATCTGCCAAAAGAGAAAATTAATATCCGAGTAGGTCATACAGGTGGGCTAATATAGGATGAAATCATATTTCTCTTTTCCTTCATGTTCTTTACCCTACGCCTTATTTCCCATTGCATTTTGTGTCTCTGCCTGAGGAGGGGGGTGTCCTTTCTGTCAGGTGTGTGATAAGACAATCGTAATATGCTGCAATGATGGGCATGGCGAGCGATGCTGCACCCGACAGATGTGTGGCCCAACCTGGCCGTTTGAATACACGATGCAGGGATGCTAATTCCGATATAGCCCGTCAAAGAGTTTCTCCTTTCGCGGGAGTTCATGCGAGTGTTTTCCAATCGGCGAATAACACGTATAGAGAATTTGTCGCACTTCACCGCACGATACGCCGCACGCGACGACGCGACAAGTTAAGACCGTCTTGTCCTTCGCCTCCCTCTGTCCGCTTCCTCTGATAAGGCCAGCCTAGACAGGACCTATCCGAAAAGGAGAGCCTAAAATAATCAAATGATTAGGGTTAAGAAACTAAAGAAAATCTTAACGATTCCAGGATCTGTGGTGACCGGTGTTGTAGGAATGACAATGCCCAGATACTGTCGTTTCGGTGAGGTGAACACGGGTAGTCGAATGGAAAGCAATGGAAAACGTATGAAGAGGAAATCCAGAACTGTTCTGATACGATCTTATCCGCATCTTGTAATCTTGTCTTGTGGCTTATAATCTTGTTTCGGCTGGACGAGTTCACATCTCAACGGATACGATGAACTTTTTGACCATGGTCATCGGTGGTGGTCACAAAACTGAGCCAAGGGGTGAACTCATAGGGAAGGTCTGTCTTTATGGACTAAGCCATGGTAGCCTTTCGAATTTGATAGAATTAGACATAAAGACGATCTTGAACTTTTTTCACACTCGATTCAGCCGGGAGTGACCATAATATAAGTCACACAGGAGAGATGCAGAATTAGGTACGGTAGGATGCCTCCATCTCTGTCGTGCAGAGCGCCCCCTTGGGTTGGGGATTGTGAACAAGTCAGTAGGACCCCCTTCGGGAGGGCAGGCAAAGTCATACGTTGCTTTGGGGAGGATACGCGATGAAAATTCGAAAATTACCTTAATACACCTGGAAATGGGTTATAGTTGAGGATGAACATCAAACCTAACAGGTTTGAAAGGGTAGCCAAGCTAGGAGGACCGCATCAGAGCAGTCCTATCTACAAGATTTCGGGGTAATAAGCGTTGTGATGGAATAGTTTGTCCACTCTTCGAGCTCTGTTTATAGTTTGGGCGCAGCGGTTACTACCGATAGGTGAGAGTATGGTATACATTACAGCGTGGCCATGAACAGGTGAGCAGAAAGGAGGGTACCGCAGTAGGGCACATCGTCGCTAGGATTTTCCAACGAGGATAGTCGTATTCAGTTGCTGGACAGGGGCTCGCCAAAAAAAACAGTGTGAACATCGTTTCAGAGAACCAGAGTTGGGTCAAAGGTTCGTGATGCAGTTAACTTGTCAGCGGTCAGCCTGATGGGATTCATCTTGAGGTGCTTGCAGCACTGCGCGCAATCCAGATTGGTGTCAGAATATTGAGGATGGAGGGTGAGCTTCACTGTTGATCAAGCCATTTGGGATGCGGCACACATTCTGCTTCCATCTTAGTGGCTCGGGTGCGATATGATCCGTGACAAGGACTTGGAGGGGAGGAGGAAGTAGCCGATGTACAAGTACGTGTTTTTGTCCTCCCATAAAAGTACGGTACCGATCGCCCCGAGGATGGAAGAGCCGGTTGTCGATATGAGGTGACCCTCGGACCAGCCGTGGTAAGCGTGCCTTTGCTCTTACACCACCTCCGCCTCCAAATCGTAGGTAGGTGCCTGCATTTATCCGACAAACTGGTCTGTGGGGAAGCTGCAACCTTTTGTAAATCCTATGAACGCATTTATTTGCATGGACGAGCACTAGATGGTTACCCTTCCCACCATCACTGAACATCTCAGGCAAGGCGTATTCCTGCGAATTCAAGGCAACTCTCTCGTTTTACAGTTTACTTCGTTTCAATAGATTCAGGCTGGGAAATTGGTAAACACGCTCACGCTTTTTTACCTTCGATTGTACGGTCTTCAAAGAAGGGGAGGGGGGGGGCTTGATTGGATAGCAAGTGCGCCTCAACTAACTTACTGCTGGAAATGATCTCTTAAGCCCAATGAACTTGATGACTTCAAGCTGGCCCATTTTGGCGGCCAACGCGGACTTTTCTAAAGACTTCAGCGTATGACGAAATTTGGAATGTTTTTATACTGGTACTGGCACCAAATAAGTTAAGCCTTACTGATTATGCAGCCGAGGTGCGTGTAACAATGTATAAACTTGTTTTCAGGGGAAAGGAGCACTGGAGACCTATTGGTTATTGACGCCCGAGGAACAACAGCAGTCTTACATGGTTTAGCCCCTGAAAGATGAGCGAAATCAACGGTACTGGTCAAACATAGACGCTGATTTTTTTCGATTTCTGTAATGTTAGTTGGACTTGAAAAACTTGCCATATGGGTTAAAGGGTTTCGGGAATGAGCATGAACAAAACGAAACGGTGCATCATTACCTGGATCTTTCCTTCTAATTCTGTCAAGAGAATGGTACCATTGAGCTCATGTCAGTACAATGGCTGTGAGGTTCCGCCCACCCGGGTATCGCAGAGTGGAAAGGACAACTATTGCCCATTCCTAAGAAGCAGTTTTTGGAAATTTCATGATGGCCCCATTTTTTTGGAATGTAGCTGCAAAAAGCGAGTGTAAAAATATATTGGAGAATCAGCGAAAAATTCAGCGCTTTTTGAGATGTGAAAGGGAGAGCTCATGGTTTTGCTTAAACCCGTTTGGGTCCATTCTGGGAAGTTTCCTTTCAAACTGGCGGTAGAGCTGTTGAGCTTGTAAGTTGTCTTTTGGTCACGCTTTTTCTTATCTTTTACATATCTGAACATTTATTTCACATCACTATTGCGAGACTCGATAAAGGCTTTTTTATTGCTGCGTATTGTGTAAGTTACGGGTTTTCACGGCCTCATTAGATGATATCGTCTGGAGTGGTCTTTGTTCGTTACATTTTCCGGTGAACTTGTTAAACTATCATGTTTGTAGTGTATTATCTCTCTATCAATATCTGTGCTAAAGTGATTATTCTGATTTTACCAATATGCAATTGTGTGATAACTCTGGGTGATTCTGATTTTGTCTGTGCAGTTTTTCGCCAACGTCCGAACTGTGGCGTTTTAGCAAAACAGTTCAGATTACCTGGTCTGTCAAACCGACCCAACCGACTGATATTGGTCTCGCCCAGGAATGGACGCCGTTGACGGAAGACTCGATCTGTACCGCTTTCAGCTTTCGTCTGTTTTCTCTCGCCTGCACTCCCAGTGTCTCTTCTCGCTTCTCATCATGCTCATCCACTCATCAAGATCAACTACAGAAAGAGAGTTCCAGACCAGTACGTTTCCTTCTGTTTCGTCTTTTTCCACAGGTTTTTGCTTTTTCGAATTCATTCTTGAACTCTGCTGCCAACAACTTTCCATCATAACATTTCTATTTGGGTCGTCCTTACGCAATGTGAGAAATTTGGGGTTTTTTTTGTGAGTTTTGCTGCGTAAGCACCTAAACGACTTAGAATATTAGTAAACGAGGGGTCTAGGGGGTGTCAATTGTGGCTGAGATGAATTTCAGGGCAGAATGTTGTTTTCAAGGAGCTGACAACGGTAGGAATATTTTGGAATCATTCATGAAATCATTAAAAATCTATGGAAATCCCTCGGTGGAACATTATAGTCGGCCACCATATCATATGTGGACGCATGTTTTTTTTCGCTACACTATAGTGCTCCATTTTCACACACTGTTTCTAAGTCCCATGATACATAAATGAAGCCTATTTTTGTCACATACCAACTTCCCCCTTGCTCAGTACTCCTGAAGCTCTTTCCCCTTACTGTACCACTTTTTTAAATGCAGGCCACTCTCTACACAACGACTTCCAGATGAAAAAAATAAGTGTTTAGGTGGCGATTGACCACTCAATAGGGTCACGAAATGCGGGAGAGGGCTTTAGGGAATTTTGGACAGGGTACACTGCAGCTGATGACTCATTATAAGGGGTCGTACGAGTTCATTGGAAAGGGTAATAACTAGCTTTTTGAGTTTTCGATCGTTTTTTGTTTGCCCAAACGCGGGCGACTGTATAGTTAATAAGGTTGCAAACAGTCGGGGCGAAGGCGAGAGGGCCGGAATGACCCCATACTCGGGTGCCTTGATCCAGTGGTGATCTTATAGTTAGTGATCGATCCAGGAAGGGGATAATTATTGGTGGAAGCACCGCGGGTGGGCTCATCACATCCCCGTCGCAACTCACGTCCAAGAGATTATGACAACATCGACAATTGGGCACATACAAGAGCGGTAGCGTTGGCAAAAGTCGTCAAAAGTTGGGAATACTGTGGATCTTTTTGAGCTGCTGGACATTGATAAATTGACTTCACATACTTATGACTGTGGACACTGATGGAGTCAGGGCACATCGTTAGTTGGGAATTTTGGTCAAGTCCGTACGACCTTCCTCTTTTTTTAGTTAGGGTTTGGTACGACCCCCCGGTTCATTCCTCATCGACCTGTTGAGGTCGAGCGGGAAGAGGGGGGGGGGGGAGGGTAAATAGTACATGTGAATGAAAACCGGCGAGGGGATACTACCCTCTCTCTCTCTCTTAGATTCTCCCAACTTCCTACCACTTTACTACTTTTTCCGAAACCTCCCCCCCCCTTTACATCGTCCCTGAAACAAGAAAAATCAACTATCAAAAAAATTTTCTGAATTCAATGCGACCCCTTCCTCCTGTTGCGAAAGTCCCAACAACGATGTGCCCCTGGATGGAGTGATTGCTACTCCGTGTAAAGAAAGATAGCAGTAATATTTCAGCTTGGATTTCCTTTCTGATGTGACTGACCTTGAGCGCTCTCCTTATCTGCTGTCTACCAAGTACTGATCTCCCCGTTGGACTTTTGGTAAGTCATTGCCGCTGGTTAGTAAGTTACATTGCAGCGCCTTTGTCCGTGAGTGAAGGGGCGGGGCCATATGTGAGTCGGACGGGAGTGAACTTAACATTTCAGACATTATGCTGGTTTCCAGTCCTACCCCCGTCACAAAGCATCGTGTACTAGAACCCTTCAGCACTGCAGATCACAACTCGATTGAATTTGAAGTCTCATATTGTGCTCAAGGTAGTTCTGAAAAGAGCAGATGGTATCGTAATTTCCTGAAAGGTGACTACGAAGGCGTGATCTCAGCCTTATCTTGAATTGATTGGGTTGCTATTAACAACACGTCGGCAACAATAGACATCTTTTACTCCAAGTTCGTTAGCATTTGTGGTCAGCTTACTGAGAAATACATTCCCCTAACACGTCATGCTAGGCATCAAGAGAAATATCCAAAACGGGTACATTTTTTGAGAGCAAGAATCAGGTATATTTATCGGAGGGTTTCTTCGGTGTATGATACCCAATACCGTGTTTGTGTGTGGCGGCTTAAGCGTACTCTTGCACGTCATCAGATAGCAACAGAGAAAAAGATAGCAGCCACTAAGAATTCTAAGCGTTTTTACTCCTATTGCAAGAAAAAAAACTCAAACTCATGGATTCCATTCCTAATTTGGTGTCTCAAGGAGTCATTGTTGAAGATGATGAAAGCAAACTTGTTTGCTGATTATTTCGAGTCTGTTTATAACATGAGCCACGATACCGGTGCTTGCCTCCCTCCTTTAACTGACGGGCTGGACTGGATAGACATATCGAATGATCTAGTTTACAATTCAATTCGAAGGCTTCCCAGCAGAGTTCCAACATCACCGGACAATATTCCTTACATTTTCTTGGAGAAGGCTGCCCTGGGGCTCACGTCCCCATTCGGTAATGTTTAACAGGCTCTTGCTCTAAGGAAAGGTTCCAAAACTATGGAGAGTTGGTTTTGTTCGACCAATATTCAAGAAGGGCTCTGAAGAGGACGTATCCAACTATAGGCCAATATGTCTAACCAACTCAAACAGCAAGGTTATGGAGCGCATCATATGTTGTAAGTTAACAGCCTACCTCTTTGAGCGAAACCTGCTGCACCCGAGTCAACACGAATTCCTCAAGCATAGATCGGCTACATCTGCCCTCATGTCCACCATTCCGCTTTGGCATAGAGAAGTGGACACTATGTTTCTGTTTGTTACATTGACTATGCCAAAGTTTTGACTCTATATCTATCCCCTTGCTTCTCAGGAGGCTTACTGCCTATGAAATCAGAGGTCAACTTCTTGAATTTCTACGGTCTTTTCTCAGTGGTGGAGAACATTACGTGAAGATCAACGACAGCTTGTCCTCCCCTTATTCCATCCCCAGTGGAGTGCCCCAAGGGACATGTTTAGGGTCTCTAATGTTAATTGTATATGTCAACGATTTGAATACTTGTCTCCCGCATGGTTCCTTTTGCAATATGTATGCGGACGATGCTAAAATATACACGATCAACAGCTGCTGCACACCACAGAGTGCAATTGACGCCGTACAGGTGTGGTCCAGAATGTGGGCCTTGCATATGCAATATGTTCGCGATTGTGTTGGAATAGGAGTATTGCAAAGTCGTCGACCGGGCAGTTGGCTTGTAATATTTCAAAAGAAACATTTATAAACATTTATTCACGTTGTGTGTACACAACCGAAGGACTTTGTGACCAGGAAATGAGAATATTTACTCCGAGAAGTTAAATGCACAATATTGCGAATGTGATATCTGTTCTTCAGTCATGACTGGAGTTTTGAGTGTGTCGTGGTCTCCGCCATCCATCACTAGAAGAAAAACCAAAACTGAGAGAAACGATCATTGGGACTATAGCAGTGGACTAGGCCGCCTTTAAAGGCAGTTGGCACGATGATTTGGGGCTTGACCTGAAATGCTACTATGGCGCTATTTAGTGGGGGGAAACGGCGAAAGAACGGAGCGAAATGGTCAAAATCCTGCGACGAAAGAGCTCCGTTCTCAGTGACTTGAAAATTGATTTCGGACGAGTTTCCGGTAGGCATCTTACCAATCACTGCTACCGAAGATACGGCTGCATATGTGTATCCATTTATGCATGCAGTATCACGACCGCTTCATACCAATCCCTTCGCTTCATAATTTGCTTAGCAAATGAATCGATTAGAGCGTCAGAAGCGGCCGTCCATTTATGGGCGGGCGGGCGTGGCGAGCGTTTGGGTCGAAATGTTGTGGCTTGATAGGACGCTTTCAAGGGCACCTCCCTTGGAAAAGGCATTATGCAGCGCCTGCTCAGGGTCGCGGAATTCCGTCCTGACAGGCGTATTAATTCTACTCGTCTTGGGGGATTTATCGTTCCAACTGCCTTTAACACCCACAACGTCCTCGAATAAAGTTAGCTAGTTAGTTCAAAGTTAGCTGAATCATCTAGAAATTTGGAAGAATAAATGTAGATAGAGCAATGTCAAATAGAATGCTTACCTTAATTCCGGTCTATGCTCTGCGTGAAGCGAAGCCCATAGGGCCCCATCCTCCTCCTCTCCAAGGACCTCCCCATCGTCCACCTACCCATGAATTTCTCAATGGGCCACCTCTGCCTCCCCATTGCCCCCTCCTCTACCTGCCCACGGTCCTCCCCCTCTGCCTACCCACGGACGTCCCCATCGTCTACCTCTCCATGGGCCACGGCGCGTCCCCATGGACCTCCCCATCGACTCCTTCGCCATGGACCGCCACCTCTCCATAAACGAACTGAAAACACAGCGAGCGCATTGAGCTAGTCACAATTCAGAATTCTCAAAAGTCTTATGCTGGTTCAAAAAAATTTTCTTTATCAATGATTATGGAACTCTTCCAATGTGGACGGTGGTATTCTTTTAAGTTGTTAAAAGTTTGTGGCCATTTCGAACTTTTGTTGGGCCTACCAATGTCCTGGGGTCTTTTCAGGGGGTTATATCTCTTCGAGGGGTGCGGCGTTTGATGAATGGTTAGCAGCATGCAACAGAAATGTTCCTACTGTTGCGTTTTCGACCCAGTTGCAATCTGAATGTTTCCCCGTTCGTGAAATATTTCGGATGGGTTTCGGATCGGCTAGGGGTAAATGGCAACTGGGCTCTTATGCTTCACACGAGGATTACTTATTTCGAACGCAATTTCATGAGGATTAAAATCGTCTTGAACCGCCCTATCTTTTCTCTAAACCAATAAGCTTTACAGTTTTCTTGAAGACTCGCTAGTTCAGGAGATATTCTAGAAGGGTTACCAAAAAGCTACCCTCTGAGCTGCTCAAAAGTTCGACTCCCTTGTGCCATTGTCAGGATACACCTTCGGAAACTTCAGTGTGCCTTCAAAACATATATTTCCCTTCGAATGAGTGAAGGAGGAGTTCGGCTAATACTGATCGCTTTGGTCCGAGTGTGCTCCGTGCATTAGGCTCCTACGCAGAGGTGGTGGAAAGGTGTAAATTCTGATTTCAGGTGCTTCTGTCCATGCAAGCAGATGTTTGTTTAGGGTTTGGAAAGGACAACACGCACGAATCTGTTTGAGACGTATTATTTAGTCATCTAATGTACTTACGAGTTCATGCTATTAAGTGATATTTAATTTATTTTATTTTATTCTTATTTGTTTGTTTGTTTATTTATTTATTTATGCTATTCTTGCTCTGTATTGATAATTGATTTTTTATTATTTTGTACTCCTATTTAAATCCGGGTCATCTGCAGCTTTCCGTCCTTTCCATCAAACTTAGCAATGACACTTTTTGTACTATTTGATGCCTAGTGAGCCTACTTTTGCGATACTCCCCATGTCCCAAGCGACCAAGTACAAACACCTTTCTGAGGATTCCGCATAAAAAGAGGGCTGTTAACGGAGCAGTTGAATCATTAAAGAATACACTCATAATAATTTTTAATTTTTTTTAACATCTTGACTTCCATAGCTCCACTCCCACTATCAACTGAAATGTCAAAGCATTGCCCGGCGCTGACTATCCTTGAGATTACGACCCTCCCCCCTCCATAGCGGTCAAGTACGACCCCACCCCTATAGGTTTCGCACAACGATGCTGTACCCTATCTACGAGGCCAGTCTACTAGGATCGCGGAAAGTTAACAACACACAATACAACAAGTGTGTCCTCAACCATGCAACTTAGTCTCATTGTTATCAGCGCTTCGCAAGTGAACTGGCATAGTTCAGTTGAAGACGAACAACGTTTTGATACGCTGCCAAAAAGAAGCGTCGCCTTTTCCCATCAACGCACAATAGGCCTTGCTGAACGAAGAGCTGTACCCACATGACAGCTATCAAGCACCCGCATATCAACACAGCGGTTGGTCGTATTTGGCTTGTAGAAAAGTTTTCCCATTGTTGATATTTTTCGTTTCAGTCGCTACAAGTACATATGTAGTCGTGATAGCTCTGATCTTCTGACATCGTTGCAGGTGGCCACCTGTCGCTATCCCCGATTATCTGCGCTCTGCTAAGGCAGAGCCCATGAGGTAATCGTAGTGTCATCCACTAGCGCCAGCGACAAGAGTGAATGTCATATTCGTAATCAGGACGTTAAACTACCCCTACATGCAAGTTTTTTAGCGGATTTGGTGACTTAGGCAATTTAAAAATGAGTTCGGTGCCGAAATCTCTTGAGTCCAAACGGCACTAGCCGCTGTACCCTGGCTGCGGACCCATCAATCTCACACAAGGAGCAGGATTCACAGATGGGTACTTTTTTTCGAGCATTGTAATTGGAGGTTTCTCAGAAGCATCATATGCCGAAAGATTGATAATAAAAGTGGTAAACTAGACAAGGCATGGGACACACCACTCAGCAAGGTATTTTCATGTTGAATTGACGTCCAAATCTCAGAAAATTGTCAAGCAAAGGCATCAAAAAGTGTCCAATTCGAGAAGAAAAGCGCAATTCCTTCGACGTATTCCGGAGAAATACTATTGTGGCGAAAACCACGTAAGAATTTGAGGGCAAAATTGCCAGAGTTCAGAGTAGGTCGAAGGTAGTGACATCGATGGGAGGAAAAATGGGTACAGTATTTGTTGCTGTTTTTTTTGAGACTGTCGGATTCTGTTTCTCATTTCCAGGATGGGATGATAGAGTCGCGTTCTCTTCACATCTCGTATAATTTTATGGTATCTTCAAGCTCGACTTTGCTGTTATCTACTCTGAGATTATCACAAAAAATCGGACTGGGACCGCGACAGTCGGAATAGGGATTCTAATGGTGTGCTCTTTTACTATTTGCCGCCTCAATAACTCACACTGATATTCCTAAGAAGATTGTGCGCAGTGGTTCTGACTCACAGGTGGTGAATGAATGTGGAAATTATTTTCAGGAAACTTTAGCGCTGAGTAGACTACAGTTCTGATTACTGGGATAAATCCGAGAAGAAGGATCACTAGTTAAAGCAGTTCAAGGCTCGAAAGAATAATCGTGGTAAGCATAGTTCACTTTTGTATGGTACGTTGTCTTATTGCAATTTGGCTTACTAGACTTTTGATGTTCGTCATGACGCCCTTCTCGAACACAAACAAGCTACAGCTATAGCAGCTTGACTTCACTGAATGCGCTGACAGGTCATGGCAAGGCACACGAAAGAGGAAATAGCAAGCGAAACCTCATGTCTTGAGCGGGATACTGTCAGAAAAATCTGGTGCTCCGGTGAGCGCAACGCCAATCTTGTATCTTGACCCTCGCAGTCTGCGCGTTGGTAAGTCATATTGAGGGAAAGTTCCAAACAGGGAACGCAGAAATGAGGGGAAGCCGTTCGTCGACACCGTTTTTTCCTATCAAAACTCGTCCGATGTCAATTGCAACATCCATACTTCTTTAGCCTGTCGCGATTATTCAAAAGTCATTCGTGACCCTTCATATTTTTCGAGTTCTTCCTTCCTCGTTTATTCGGTACCTCCGTACCGTTCGTTCGGTTCGGTACCGTTCGTTCGGTTTCTTTTACCTAAACTTTTAATTTTCTCGTTGTGCCAAGGCCAAGGAGCACTGGAACCCTTTTGGTGATTCCTGCAGAACAAGGGAACTATTAGGTTGTCCGGAAAGTTCTGCAGGTTTAGAGTGTTTAACTTTAAACGATCATAGCTTTCTTAACACTCATCGGATTTAATCCAAATAAGCACCATTCGAATCAGCACACTTTTGATGTGACAGCAGTCGAGAAATCCCATCAAAGAAAAAACTGGGTGGTCGAAAATCCACGAAATCTACGAAGGTCTTTTCTGCCTGGTCCTAATTGATGAATTATTTTTCACCAAGGAATTTCTGAAAATGTTTGAAAAGGTGATAGTCGGTGGTGGAAAGGTCTGGAGAATAGGTGGGTGTGGTAGAACTTCAACCCCCAATTCGTTCAATTTATGGATAGTTGGTTTGCGAAACATGTGGACGGGCGCTGGTCGTGCAAGAAGAATCGGACCCTTTCTTTTGATAACTGTTGGCTGCAGCTGACAAAATTTTGGGTACATTTCGTTGATTCCTTCACAGTAGGGTTCTGCTGTGATGGTTCAGCCTGGTGATAAAAGTTATAGTGATGCACACCAGCTGTGACCACCGAGCCGTGACCAGAATCTTA
Organism: Cooperia oncophora; assembly: GCA_036418165.1. Lineage (NCBI taxonomy): Eukaryota > Metazoa > Nematoda > Chromadorea > Rhabditida > Trichostrongylidae > Cooperia > Cooperia oncophora. The sequence continues at coordinate 124,473 of MU911921.1, read as the reverse complement.
TTTTCGTGAGGGTTCGGCTCTCAATGGTGCTTCGGTGATCTGTTACCCTACTGTCCGGAATGTCTCCTGTTATCATACATGAACCACTTTTCATCACAGGGTGACAATTCGGTACCAAAAACGGGTCGTTTCTGTTAGCACGCAAAAGCAGTGAAGAGGAAACCCTCGAGATATGCCAATTTCACTCACCTTGTGCGGCCCGCCCAATTGTCGAGATTTTCTCACACCCTTCCAATGCCTTCCAGACCATCTGCAACAGTGGATTTCGACCGCACGCCATACTCTCTTCGCAATCTCTCGAACATGTTTGGGATGGGGTCACCCTCACAATCCCTTAAACTCTCCCCATCTCACATATTGCTTTAGGTCGACCGCTATGAGGTTCATCTTCAGCGGCCTAAATCCAGAACGAAATTTGTTGAGCATGCCTGGCCGCACAGTGCTTTCTCTAGCCATTATTGGGCCCCCAAACCTGGTAAAATTTGATGAGCCTGTTTCCGATTGCGGCTGCCCCAAGTTATAGTCGAAAAAAAAATCGGTCCGAAGTGCTTCTTCACATGCAAAAAAAATCATAAACAAGGCGGTATCAAGCAATGGTGAAACGGCAGTTATACTATCAGATAGCGCAAAGAATTCTCTCAGGTTGTACTACTGAAGACCCAAGGGAGAATGAGTTTTTTAATCAGGCAATGAATGTGCAAAAATAGTAACACAAAACCAGCAGAACTTTACGGACAACCTAATACCTCACGGAATGAGCCGTGCCACCGGACAGCACGACAATCCTACTCCTTATTTCATGTTATGATTTAATCGTATAAACTGTACCATAGTATAGAAACGAACTGAACTGACAGCTGAAGCTCACTGAGGTAAACTTGATACCTGATAACCTTGATGTCCGCTCTTCAAGGTTGTTTGCGCCATCCTTGCAGGACACACTCTAATGCCATTTCATCACGATTTCTTGCAATTTGTTGCCATCTCTGTCCATATAGTTTCTTAAAAGGATCACTCCACTGGCTGGGGTCTTCCCTGTGGCCTTTTTTACACACGAGGATACCAGTTGGTTACGCGATATGTCCATCGGTTATCGTTAAGACGAGCTACGTGTCCAGCCCATCTCTTTTTTCGAGTCATAAATGGTTTCGATAACATCCTTTACGCCCGTCCGTCTTCGAGTTTCGCGAGCAGGGATCTTGTGCATTAGTGTTAACTCGACATCGCTCGCTCCATTGCCCTTTGCGTAGCAGCTAGTCTTCTCTCCTCATCTTTGATTGTGCCTCCATGTCTCACTTCCATATACCAGTGCTGGTAGAACATGGGGTGTTGAACACCTGAGATCTTATTGAGTTTTCAATCCGTCTAGTGAGAACGTCTCGGTATTTTATTATGTGGCCCATCCCGCCTTTCGACGCCGGCTGATTTCTCCTGTAAGATCATTATCCATCGTTATTGCTTGGCCAAGATAGCTGAACGATGAGACTTCCTCAATGACTGATCCTTTCATGCATAAACGATAGTCATTTGTATAGTTGTTTTCTATCCATTTGGTTTTTCCTGGATGTATTACAAGTCCAATGGATTGGGAGGCTTCGCTCAAATATTCAGGGAGCTTTCGAGTGCACTCGGTCGCTTCCAATCAAGACTGTCGTCTGCAAACATCAAGAATTGAAGTCTTTCGCCATCTATCTCAATGCACAAGGCAGCTCGATTTGCCGCATTACAAGTTCTAAAGCTGACAGAGAATAGTTTTGGAGAGATGACCTCGCCTTGCCGTACGCACACGTTGGATCTTTACACGAACTGGTTCTTTGAGCAATTTTATGTCAGTGTAGCAGCTCGTGTTACATTGTCGTATTATTTCAATATATCTTCTTTGAAATTCCGAACCTGGCAAGTGCGTTTAGTACCGCTTGGTGTTCGACCGTATCAAATGCCTTTTTGAATCAACAAAAAGATAACATAGCGGGATTCGGGTACTCTCGACATCTTTCCGCAAGTTGAGAAATGACATGTATCTGATCGATGGTTGAAAAAGCCTTCAGCAAATCCGGCTTGTTCTCTTCTCGATTTTATATTGAGTGTTCCACTTATGCGGTTGAGGATGATACGTGAGAAGATTTTGAGTATTGTGGACAGGAGCGCTATAGGACGATAGTTGGCCAGTATATCACGCGGTCCTTTTTTGTGATCAAAATGGTATTCGAACCCAGCCATTCCTTTGGTACAGTTCCCGACGCCAGCATTTCTGTGAAAATGTCTGCCAAAGGGCGGGCAATAACTCCTTCAGACATTTCAGGTGTTCTGCCATAATTCGATCTGGTCCAGGCGCTCTTCCTCCTTTCGTCTGTTGAATAGCCTTCAATACTTCCGTTTCAAGTAACTTCCACTCATCTCTTGCAAGTGTGTCATCATCATCATCCACACAAAATATCATGTTAGGTTGCACCAGCACTTTTGTGGAGAAGAGGTCTTGGAAAAAGTTTCGAATTTCTCCTTCCATTCCTTTTTTATTCCTGACAACAGAGCCATCATCTTTTGTGAGATATTCAGGGGTAATGGTTTTGAGTCAAGTGTTGATGAATGTTCTTTTGATGCTCGTGCATTTTCAGGCTGCTTCTCTTGCTTTACGTTGCGCATATTCACGATATTCTTTTTTCACTCTATAGCGTATAGCCTTGTTTAATATAGTTCTAGGCCACCAGGAGTCATAGTTTTTCCCAATTCCTTCGCGAGTGGCCAACATTTGCAGCGTAGTAGCACTTAATCGTTCCCGGAGTTCTGCTTCGAACGCGCTCTGAAGCATTTTTAACTACATCCCGAATAGTAGAAATCAACTTTTCGTATCTGCTGTGAACATTTCCCTGTTCTGAAGAAAAGTTTGTCGTGGAAGCGAGCGCTTTTAGTCGTTCTTCAGAGAGCACATATTGAGCACGTTGCGAATAGTATGCAGCTAATCGTCTCCTTTCTTCTCTGAGCTTTATTGCTACTGTGGCTCGAACTAAACGGTGGTCCGATCCAATATTAAAATGCGATTCTCCCGATCACTGTAACGTTGTGAAAGAGGCGCAAGCAGTTGGTTAAGAAGAAGTCGATTTCGTGGAACATCTGCCTGTTCGGGGTATGGTATGTCCAGCGACGTCCCTACACGCTTTTGGAATATGAGTTTGGCCACTGATAATCGACTCCGTTCGGTGAATTGTGCTAAAGCCTCTCCTCTGCTGTTTCTTCCAGTATTCCGTATGGCCCTATATAGGATTCATCAGGTCTCCGCATCCTAAGTGGGCATTGAAGTCTCCAGCGCATATCACATATGCTCCTTTTGGAGTATGGGCAATTGCGTTTTCGAGCGCGTCGTAGAAACTCTTCCACGGCTTCATCTTCGTATGCACCGGTGGGGGCATAGACCGACAGTATTTTCATCGTCTTATTTTGCCTAGTTCGAGCATTAGGATCGCAAATTCTTTCAGACACTACATCGCAATAGGCAATCCTTGCAGTGAGACGTGGCGATACTATGAATCCGACTCCTCCGACTTTTCCGTTGCGTTGAGCCAGCTCCTAAGATCACTTCATGTCCAGTGTGCCACTCCATCTTCCTGCATTGCTTCTTAAGCGTTTCTTGGACAACATGCTACGTCAATCGCGACACTTGTCCATTTCAGATACTAGCTGATCGATCAACATAGTCGTTAACGAGACCTCGAGCGTTTATTGTTCCAATGTTTAGGAAACTGTTTGGCAGATCGCTTCTCGTGAGATTTCTCCCCCTCTGCCTTTGCCCTCTCTGCCAGGAAGGGCGGTGGCCGCACGGGACTGAGGGTACTTCTTCTTGAACTTCACTCATAGATGTTGATGGCCTGGACTTACCCTCACCGCCTAGCCATAACTGGCGGTAGTACCACTGCCGGGTGTGGTACCTGTCCAAGAGGGGCCCGTTTTTAGCCTCACTCAACGCGTCGTTGTTCCGGCAACAACAACGGGAAGCAACGTTGAGTGAGTTTACACCATCCCACCACTTTGAGGTAAACTTAGTGATCCAAAAATAGCTGAAATCTTGATAACTGCTATGAACTGTTCGTGCCTTTCAAAAGTGATGGCCTTAGCCATTGCGCATTGCTGTGAGTGCTGCTCTCGCTCGCTGATTATTAAACTTCTTGAAAAAGACATTTTTCTCTGAAAGTGTTCAATAAAGATCGCAGAACAGTAGAAAAAAAATTTGTCCTCCACCGACTATGTCTTTTTCAGGTTTTAAGAAACATGCTCCTTAATGTTGTCCTGCCTATGTCATTGAAGTTCTGAAGCTGCAAATAAATTCTAATGGACATGGATTTCGCTTTTCTGTAGATAGTAGGATAAAAAAGCTATCAGGTTCAATTATATAAGATCACTGAAGGATCGAGAAATGATTTATTTTTAGAGAACGCTCTCATTTTACTGTTATTTAGAAACTTCCCAAAATGGAACCTAACACACACTGTCATTCTCCAACACTAAAACTCCGGGACAGCAAATGTTAAGTTGGTCGGAAAGTCATGCGACCTCCTGAACAAAACATTTTGGGGAAATCCTAACAATTTTCAAATGCTTTGGCTTCTGATTATTGTGAGGTGGTCACGAATGCTCTAACAGTTGGTTGTACATTGACAGATTCACAGGCAAAAAGAGATTAATATTCTATTATTTTTTTTATAAATAAATTAATATTCAGATTGAACATTATTATGTCGCACACTTTCCCTTCTGATTCAGTGAGGGCATCTGTTCCAACCAATTCCTTAATTTCGAAAGGTTCCTGATACTGTGATGTGTGGTAATGGTAATTATCTGAAATGTAGCTCTATTCTGGTTGATCATTGATCTGTTTTATAGGGGGGGGGGTTAGAGACCAATCAGGGGTCACTGCTACTTTCGAATTCTGACTCGCTATGAAGCTTCTTCAGCGCAAACTGGTGATTCCACTCGTTGTCATTTGAAATCCATTTCTGACTTCCGAAGCGCTTCTTTGCTAATCACCGATGGACAGGTTTCAAACAATTAGCAACTGGAAGCCAACCACGTCCAAACTACTCAGATACATTCGTCCGACACGCCCTCGGCAGCCACAGATATAGTAGTTAATTCAAAGATCCTACCAGTCGTTTCATCACTCATCGTTCAACCCCTCTCTATCTCCAAGACAACCTCAAGGTTTGATGGGACTCTTCTTCTGGGTCAGGATTTCAAAGGCAGTTTTCCACAGTGATGCAGTTTCTTAGTGTTCTTATAAGCATGCGACTTTGAAAATATTCATTTATCTTGAGAACTATTTCCCAGTAGTTGAGATATCATTTATGCAGTAGCATTTATAATAGACTGATAGACCATATGAGGTGAAACCTTTTTAGGGTTGGCAATCTTGTGGGGTGCATCTCCTAGCACTGGATCACTTGATCCATATATATGTATTCGGTTCAAATAGTGACTTATAAGAAATAGGTGTTGTCTAGATCGGTAGATAGCATTAGTAGACAACCATAAGCTCCCTCAGTTGTCCTGTTGTGACAGAATTCTACCAACCTTCAAATGCGACTAATATTAATTCCCGCACCGCCTGTTTATGTTAATGTTAATCGCTCATTCTAGTCATATTTTGTATGTAATTTGCAAGGGTTTGTCTTCTGCTATACTACTAAGATCCCGCACGTCTTTTACGTGACCGGATGTGGATTGCGTACCGTTTCCCATGGGAAAGATGGAGATTGTGCACATCGAGGGACCATATACCGACCTCAGTGTCTGAGCTGTGATGGAAATTTTTTCGGGGGAGGGGGAGGGGGGAAGGGGCGGGAAGGGTGTTGGGAATAAGAGTCGAAGAACACCTGTCATGTGAAAGGCGAAGGAACCTCCTCAGTCCCCTTGGTGAGCACCACTTGCAAAGTGCTAGAAAGGTTTTGTAAGCGTTCTGCTCGAGAATTTTGAGACTGAACAACCGAAATGATTGCACCACAACTGAGCCTTTCATTCCTTTGTGTTTTCTGCGATCACTTCTCCCGTTGTTCAGTGCGCTGGGGTGGAATTTTAAAGCTGATGAAACCGCGGAAAGTTGGCTTCTTTGCCCAAAGGCTTCCTACTTGAGGATGTGCTGCAACTGGCCTAGCATGATGAGGCGCTTGATCGGCTAAGTTGCAGATAAGGACTACGAGCCATCCTCAGGAACTGGAGAAGACGATATGCTCCGCACGTTGACCAATTAAGCTCATCTGCGCACATTATATTCCAGTGGTTTTATTTTCTTGACACCTGAGCGCGAGGAGCGAATATGAAGTACCCTGAGTACCCTGCGCTAAACATCATGCAGTCGAAAAAGGCCCCGTCATTCTGTGCAACGGTTGATTCTGGGATCTGTCCAACCTTAGACGAGCGCGCATTCTCAATATTTCTTTTACATCACGTTTTTGTTAAATGATGTACCTTCGTAAGTTTTTCGATGGAAATCTAGCCATTACTAGAATTTACAACATTAATGTGAATTCGATGGGAGATTCCCTATGACTGGAAAGCCTCCGATTTTGGTGGCCTGCGTGAGTGATATCGCCAACAATCTGCTTCGACCTTTTTCCGTCAACTCCTCGGTAGACTTTGTTCTTTTCCGCTTTGAAGATCGTTTACTCTTCGTTGTCACTTGCACTTCTTCGCTCGCTTCTGGGATTGCTCAGGTATGGAACCTCCTCCGTTAACTTGTTCTCCTTGCCCTTTTTTGCCATCACATCATGCTGTAATCGTTTGAGAATCTTTACATTCAGTAGGGAAATAGGTTGGTATTCCGCTGTGGTAGCACCATGGCACAGTGACGTACCGTGGGTTTTTGCACTCCTTTTCCTCCTCAGGAACGCTGACTGAGGGTATAAAAGTTGTCAGCTGAGGACCGAAAAAGAAAAAGAGCCTCATTTCTGTTTTCACAGGTAAATCGTTGCGAGGTTTCTTTGAAATCATTCAGGAAGTCCTTCAAAATCTACGGAAAGCCCTCGGTGAAGTAATACAGTCACCCACCGTATTGCTAGTCGGCTCATGATGTTCTACGGTATCGTATTGCTGCTCCTTTCCCATATATCGCTTCTGGAGCCTAAGGTACATGCATTTTACATATTTTCGCCATGCTCACATCCACTTATGTCAGTCTTCCCTTTTGCACTCTCGTGACAGGCACCTATTGTGTACTCTACTTGTGGAAGCTTATTGGCTGTGAACCAGTTCAAAGTCAAGCATCCGCATGCTCAGGTTCTTTCAACAAACTCGGGAAGAGTGACTGGGGAAACGATTGTTTGAGCTGTTTGGGAAGTCGAGGGGGGGGGGAATGAACAACAGAGTTGGCTACGGTGCCCTAACACTGCGGGATGCAGCTGAAAATTTTTAAAAGTGCCTCCAAGGGTAGCAGGTGCCATTTGCTGTAACCTGTACTTGTGTGAGATCCAAGTTGCAGCTTGAAGCAGCGAACCCTCTAAAAAAGACATCCACGTCCAAAGCTCTTGGACCAGAGGTTAAGGGGCCCACAACTGCAGTACTGTATTATTTTCTGCGCTGAAAGGTTTTCAAAAACGAGCTGAAGGTCAGTAATACTTGGGTACCTATTGAGAATGCGACCGTGCTGCGCACGGCCAGCCACTCGCTTCACCATAGCCGTACGCGCTACATGTTTGCTCCCTCTCACTTCTGCTAGCTTTCTACGCTTGCTCACTGCGAGATTTGGGTAGTGAAAGTGCTGCACCCTGAAAGGGCACTGTACAACGGCATCAAGGTCCTTTCAGCCTCTTTTCTGCGGCACAGTGAAGGAGGGGCTGCCCTTGTACAGCTGCGAACCCTTTTCCGAATCGAATTCGAATCAAAGACCATCTTTGGAGGGTGGAGTGTACAGTTTGTCCTTGAGGACTAGTTGATAGTTGATCTGAAGACTCAAATATCTCGGCTCATAACATCGAAGACGTGGAACTATTTTGTTCTTACTTTGCTGTGCTTAGGTTTGTGAAGTAGAGTGCGGGGCGGTAAACTAGCACTCCTCTTAATTCTGAAACTTTTCTAACTGCGTATTTTTTAACTGCGTATTACTTCAGACTCTCAATGTTGGCTTCCTATGTGCCTACAACAACAGTGAAATAACTTCGGTATGAAAGATAAGTACTTGGCTTTGGATCAACGGTAAGTTTCATCGTTTTTGATTTCAGTACGTTGGATGGAGGCAGACAGCAGGTGGAATTGGAGTGGCTTGGGATAAAATTGTCGCCGATCGAATTCTACCCGACTACACGGATTTGAAGTGAGTTTTCTCCATGAGTGGACTCTGCAATTCGGAGTGGGATCTCGTTGAGAGTTTGCGGCTTGACTCGACTTTGCAACTGACTGCTGGCTACTCCTCATCGAGCTTCACTGGACTGGATCACCACAAATAGGGAAATAAAATTAGGAAAACTGACCGAATTGTTTGAAATATGTGGGAGTCTCTTTAAGTCGGCAGCAGATCGATACTCATTCAAATCACTGCTACCAGTCCGCCTAATCGCTCACTTCGTAAACTCTGAAACATCTCGAGATGGAAGATTTTGGAAATTTACGTCACATGACCATTTCTAGCTTAACATGGGTGATGGGTGAATGCGTGGAGTCGGCCGATGCTGGAGCGATTATCAATTGGGTTCAGTCAGGTGCAAACGTCGTCATAGGACCTGCCTGTTCCGGCTGTGAGTTCTCAATTTTTAGTAAACTTTCCGATGCCAACTGCTCAAAATTCCATATAAAAATATTTTTTTGGAGCGGTTGGAACGATGCTTTGCGGACTCAATTTCATAATTTCTTCTGAGGATTTTTTAACTGCGGACTTATTGAAAAAAAATAGTTTTGAAATTAAAGCACGACTAGTCTATTGGACTTCCAGCTGCCCTCATATCGGGCATCGTTGCCAAGTACTTCAACTTCCCGATCGTCATCTGGGCACCGCTTTTCCCTTCTCAACTGCTCGATGGCAGCGTTTACACGACCGTTATGGCACCCACGTTCAGCTCACTTAAGTGAGTTTCCTTGGAATGCACTTCTGTAAAATTCATTTTAAAGCCTCAGCTGAAGGTGGCCATTTGGTTTCAGTCAAGCGCAAACGATCGTTAGTTTTCTTCAACGATATGGGTGGACGGATATAGCCATGATCTATTATTTGGCCCGAAGCAGCCTGATACCAAGATGCTCTAACATCTTCACTGACCTAGAGGTAGTTGTTGACCTTTCTAGGTACACAAAAATCTTCACGATTACAATATGCCCTTTGTTATTACTTGTCCTTTTAGGGGTAAAACATTCGGTTTTCGTCGCTCCTTTTTGGAAACGCCTTCTACCTTTACCCAGATCACACTGTGATCTTGAATGCTATGTGGCCTATTCAATGAGTTGTGAGAACCAGCCAACATACAAGCACTGCTTTTATGCTTCTAGAGGGATTTGATGCCAGTTTGTCGTCCCTGTAGGGGTGCAATTAGCTAATATTGGTAAGCCTAAACTGGAGACGAACCCGGTGTCTGGCCCAGCTTGATAAGCGGTGTCGCTTGTCTGCAGACAACCTACACCCTATTAATTCACCTGTCTAACATTGTTATTAATGTAGAGGACATGTAGATAAGCGTTCGCTAGCGCAGTCGGGCACCACGAGAGCGTCCCCGGAAAATACTGAGGTTTTTATCAGAGCTAACCAGAAGCTGAGCTGGTGAAGAATGGATTGTTTGCCGACGCCCCTTTCTCGCACGAGGAGGAGAACTTCGGTGGATGCTTTAGCTCTGTCTTATGTGTAGCCTGCGAAGCCATTTTAAAGAGGCAGTTGACATGATAATTTCCTACTTAGCCTAAAATGCTAGTAGGGCGCTGTATAGTGGGGAACTGGCGAAAGAACGAAGTGAAACGGTCAATATCCTGCAAAGAAAAAGCCTTCGTTCTCAGTGACTTGTAAATCGATTTCGGACGAGTTTCCCGTACGCACCTTGCCAATCACCGCTACCGAAGGTACGGCTGCATATGTGTACCCATATATGCATGCAGCATCACCGCCGCTTCATACCAATCCCTTTGCTTCATAATTTGCTCGGCAAATGAATGAATACGAGCGTCATAAACGGTCGTCCGTTTGTGGGCGGGCGGGCGTGGCGAGCGTTTGGGTCGAAATGTTGTGGCTCGATAGGGCATTATAGAGGTACCCTCCTTGGAAAAGATATCACGCAGCGTCTGTCCGAGGTCACGGAAGTCCGTTGAGCCAGTTGTACAAATCCTACACCTGTATAGCGATTTACCGTGCCAACTGCCTTTAAGGGACAATGCAACATCACTATGGGGTAGGAGGGAGTGAGTGCTCCAAAGGAACACGGGCCCACCTGCGAGGTGTATCCTTGGCATGTGTGGTGCTAACAGCCCCTCCTCCCCAGCTGTCGAAGAGTAGCGGTTTCCCCGTCCGAACGTGTGAGGAGATGGGATCCAAGGCCGTGGGATAAGCTATTCACTTAATACTCGCAGACATTCCGCCACGCCACTACCGCCACTACCATTTCCCGATCGCGTCTATGTACTGACTGGGCGTCCGTGCGCGCTCCTGGCGATATGCCAAGTCTTGTAGTTTGCGCTTTCAAATGCGTTTAAAATGCAAACTGATGCGGACGACAATGACATGCTGCAAACTCTGAGATGGTGGCGAAAGCTATAATTGAAGGGCAACTCATGTGAATCTTCTCGATAAATAAAGCAGAAGTTGCAATGTGTTTGCATGTTTGCGTGGCCACCCAGAAAATGGGGATTGCACGAGAAATCGCTTTAGGGAACGGGTCAGGTCAGGAACGGGTCAAGCACAAGTTTTTCTGTGTAAGGAACAACCTCAATATAGAGGTTGATTCAGATCTACCAACTATATATGCTCTGCCTAAACTGCATAAGGATCCGGTCAAGTTCAGATATATTACTGGCGCACATAGCAGTAGCATCAAACCCCTAGTCAAAGAACTACACGTTATTTTCAAACATTTTAAAAACCGTTTCATAAACTATGCAAAAGTGATGCAAAACAGAAACAGAACGAGACTTATGGTCGATAGACAACATCAATATAGGTCAGGAGCTGACTACTATAGCCTACGGCAATGTTAAAATATATACTGCCGATTTCACTGACATGTTTACAAACTTGGAACATAGCCTCATTATCAGGAATATGCAACAGATTATGAGCATCTGCTTCAAAAATGTTAATAAGGCGTTCATTGCTAGTAATGGTTACCATGTTTTTTACTCAGACGGTAGAGCCAATAAAAGCAACTACAGATACTACAAAGCTACCGACTCAATATATCTTATCGATTACTTATTGCGTAACAGTTTTTATATTTTTGCTGGTAATATATTCAATCAGACTAAAGGTGTTCCACAAGCAGGTTACTTCAGCCCGCTGTTGGCAGGTCTTACGCTGTCAATCATGGACTACAATTATGCAAAAAGCAATAGATTCAATGCTAGTAAATTGCTCATTCCATCACCCCATATATATAATTCGCTTTGTCTATTTGTTTGTTCGTTTGTTCGTGAGTTTGTGAGTTTGTAAGTTTGTAAGTTTGTCTCTCCGGAAATTCGGTTCGACCTGAAGAACGACTGGAGAGGTCCAGTCAAGGTGCAGGATAGTAGGCAATGGCAAGAAATAAAAAAGCACACTTGACCTATGGCAAGCCCCGCCCACACTGGGCGGGGCACTCGCCGAAAGTTTGGGGTTCCGCAGGAAAATGTTCATAATTCGCTTCCAGAGCAGCTTAAAGATGGGGAAAAAAAGGGATAGTAAGGAGTCGCCAGACTAACTATGGCAGGTACACCCTAAATGGGCGGGGCGTACTCAAGGTGGGCGGCACTTCTCGCAAAAGTCGGTAACCGCGTTCGCGAGAGTGTTTGGAAGTCGCAAAAAACTCAGTGTAGAATGTAAATATCCGGCGAATACAGGGCACGCTCAAGTGTGTTGAGACCCGCTCACAGTGGGCGGAGCTTACCCTAAATCGCAGGGTATTCATTCTAAAAGTTTGTAGCCCGGTTCCAGAACACACCAGATACCGGAAAAAAGTGGAATAAGTTCAGCAGAGGGTCGTCGGTCAAGATTGTGGGGCAAAAAATTGTGGGCGGAGACTGCTCCGAGGTGGGTGGAGCCAGACAAAAAAGTCTGCAAAACGGTTCTAGAACACTCCAGACACCGGAAGAAGTGGATTAAGTTCAGCAGAGGGTCGTGTAGGTGAAGAATGTGGGGCGCAAAAATTGGGGGTGGAGCCTGCTCCGATGTTTGCGGAGCCAGACAAAAAGGTCTGTAAAACGGTTCCAGAGCACTCCGAAGACCGGAATAAAGTGAATTCAGATCAGCAAGGGGTCGCCGATTGAGAAATGTGGGGTAGACATATTGTGGGTAAGGCCAGCCCGAGGTGGGCGGAGTCAGACGAGGAATCTGTAAAATAGCTCAAGAGTACCTCAGACACCGGAAAAAAAGTGGAGAACAGAACAAAAGACGGATATCAGTTGAGTCTAGAAATACGTGAAAGAAAATACGCGCGGCGAAGCCGCGCACGCCCGGCGCAGCCGGGCCGTATCAGAAGGAGTCGCGCCGGCGTTAGCCGGCGAGCCGACTGTATAGATATATGGATGATCTCCTAGTCATACATAAGCAGCCTGAAAATGTGTCGATGAACAACTCGCTGAGGTCTATAGAAATACCCTCGTTGAGAAGACACACAAAACTGAGCTATACAGTAATTATTTGGATTTAACAATCAATATAGTAAACGGCCAAATTACTACTGGATTATGTAATAAACCAGATGACTTTAACTTTAAAGTGGATTTTCACACAGTGATTCAAATATCTCCATCAACAACAAGGCTTCCGTTATATACACAGAAACCCTTAGGATAGCCAATACCTGTACCTGTTTTGATTCGTTTATAAGAAGGATATCGGATATGGTAAAATGCTTTATAGCAGTGGTTACAGTGAGGACTTCATTATAGCTAGTATCACCTGTATCACCTGTGCTCCCGTTGATCATCGAGTTTCTCGAGCGGGCACCAGTAACGTCTCCATTCGTCCCCGCAACGTGCAAGAGTTGCCTAATGGACTCTCTCTGCTCGAGGGACACGATGAACTTCATACCATTCGTTCAGAGCTTTCACGAAGAAGTCTGACCATCGCATAGGCGGTCGTCCAGGTGTTCGCTTGACATCCCGTGGAATCCAGTCGGTGATCGCTCTGGTCCAGCGGTCGTCCTCAAAACGCATGACGTGTCCGGCCCACCTGATCTTCGGAACTTGGCAAATGCGGCTGCGTCTCTAATCTTCGATCGTCGACGGAGTGCGGAGCTCCGGGCTCTCTGGGTTCTCTGACTTGCGTGTAGCGGGAAACTCCTTTCAATGGCGCATTGAAAGGGCGATGCTCGGAGCTGAAAGGTGTATAACGCCAACCGCATGTTCATCCTGCTTTCGTAGAGTCCAAGTCTCTGAGGCGTACGTCAAGGCAGGAAGGACCGCGGAATCGAAGAGGTGGGCATAGAGCTTGGTGTTCTTCGTCTTCTTCGCTACTCCCTCGATGTTCTTGAAGGCTCCCCGAGCCGCTCGCTTCCTCCTGCTCAGCTCTGGTGCTAAATCGTTCATCATATTGATTTCACGACCCAGGTACACATAGCTAGAGCATTCAGAGATGGTCGTTCCGTTGAGCGTGAATGGGGCATCAGAAATCAAGCCGTTTTTCATAAACATCGTCTTCGTTAGATTCAGCCGTAGACCGATTTTTCCACACGCGCAGTCGAAATCAGCCAGCATTCGTTCCGCTTGCTCGATGTTTGGTGTTATCAAAACGATGTCGTCAGCAAAGCGGAGATGGTGTAGTTGCCGACCGTCGATCTTCACTCCCATGTCTTCCCATTCAGTTGACGCATGACGTTCTCGAGAGAGGCGCTGAAGAGCTTCGGCGAGATGGTGTCGCCCTGTCGGACCCCTCTCTTCACATGATGAAGATCTCCTTGTACAATGGCGAGATCTTGGTCGTGAAGTTGCTGTAGAGCTCACGAAGAATCCTGATGTACTGAGTAGGAATACCCTGGTTGCCCAGGCCTTCGATAACCGCTTCTGTCTCAACGGAGTCGAAGGCTTTCTTCAAGTCGATGAACGTGAGACATAACGGCATCTTGTACTCTCGCGATACTTCAATGAGCTTCGTTACCGTGTGGATGTGATCAATCGTGCTGAATCCTCTTCGAAACCCTTGCTTGCTCGCATGGCTGTCCTTCGTCTAGTGTTCTGTCAACCCTGTTCAGGATGACTCGTGCGAAAAGTTTGTAGACTACATACAGCAGGCAGATTGGGCGATAATTGCCAATGTCGTACAGGTCTCCCTTCTTGTACAGCAACACAGTCTTGCTGGTTTTAAACGAGGTGGGTACCTTGATTTCCGACAGGTAGCGCGTGAAGAGTCGAACCAGAGTTTTGACAAGAACTGGCGGAAGAGTCTTCAGATGTCCAGGTCTGATCCTGTCGGGACCGGGTGCCCTACGATTCCTCACCGATGAGATGGCATGTCAGACTTCGGAAGGAGAACTGCAGGAACGACGCATCCATCTTGCTCCAAGCGGTACGGAATCTTGCGCGAAGGAGACGGTGGTCGGGTGCCGTGTAGAACTTAGGAACAACAGCGACATCGGTCAGGCAAAACCTTCGATTGGAGATGATGTGGTCGATCTCATTATGGAATTGTCCACCAGGAGACTCCCATGTCCAGCGTGGAGAGTAGGGCTTCTGAAGTGCCCTACTCTCCACGCTGGACATGGGAGTCTCCTGGTGGAAGTGCGAGTTACTATGGATGGTATGGGTCGACATGATAAATCAGACAGCCTTTCACCCTGCTCATTCCACTCCATTCCTTGAGTTCCGATGTGAAGTTCTTCAGCCGATGACGTCGTTCTTGATCTTCCTGGCTTGCAACATCAGATCTTCGATGTGAGCTTCCGTTGCAAGCGTCCGTGCGTTGAAAGTACAGATCGTCATCTTAGTCCTGGGCGACTTAATCTCCGTTGGCCCTGTGATTCTAGCAGCCTCACCCGAGCGGTCCCAGCCGACGTCGCCTCTGTCGGTGGTTCCCTCTGGTTCAGGGGAATGAGTCCCATAACTGTTACTGTTTTCGGCGATAAGAAGTTTACCCAGGCGTAGCTCGCCAGGCTCTGACGTGGCACCCTCCGCATTGGTACGTTTTTAGAACAGTCCAAAACCGTTCACCCTTGCGCCACGATGAGGCTGCGGATAGGATTTGTGGGGGTAGTAGCTACTATTATGAAGAGTATTTATAGAAATAAACATATATGTTACAAATACTCTATTATACTCTATTACGAATGATTACGGTAACATAAGCAGATTAGTCCCAGGTATTCTCAGGGGCTTTTTTGTTCAAATTGGTGTCTATGTGACACTTTTTTTTACCTGCATGTGTCGTGTAGTACTTTCGGATAGTTATAATGTAACATCTACTGATAGTCTGTTTTTCCTAATTACGATGTCCTACTCACGTTATCAAATCAATTAGCATTCTCAAACTTCTCTGTCTTTATCGTTTTCAACTTTATTCCTTATAAACTTGCAGCAACTGATTTCTTCTTCCTTTCCGTACTGAAGAGCACGGAAAGAAGAATATGCTTTTGCTCGGCTTTCGTCTGAGGGCACGTGCAAAACGGAAGCTGAGCTATCTCTTCCCTTTCGACCCCACTCAATAATTCTCATTTATTAAATTCTGCAACATAGTCCATTAATCTCAGTTTCAAAGATTTTATTTGACATGGAGGCACAGGTCGAATGCAGGCCGCACACGTGAGTCAGGGTAGGCTCCGCCTATAGTGGGCGAAGCGTGGAAGTAGGCGGAGTTGGGAACGCAAAAACAGGAATGCCCGCAGAAGAGCTCCGAAAAATAAATGAAGGTCAGCAACGGGTCGCGGAATGAATAAGATAGAGACCTCTGCTGTGAGGGAGCCGTACGCCCTAGGTAGCGCTCCCGCAAAAATTCATCAGTTGGGTCCAAATCACTTCAGAGCAAGGGGACAGGGGTTTGCGTGAATAAGATCTTATGTATTTGAGTGCGCCTGATAACTGCCAAGACCCGACCACAGCTAGCGGAGCGTGTCCTTGAGAAATCGGTTGTCACTTCACAAATTTTTAACTCTGATCAAGTAGACATGAGACGAATGTCACCCACGGTTGACAGTTCAAATGAGCGAGGCGTCATCACAGAGAGGTGGCTTCCAAGTGGAAACTCATTACTGGCCCTCTTTTAAAAATTCGGGGGAATACCCACTGCACACACATAGAGAAGATGAAGCGGATACCCACTGCACACGCATAATGAGGATGGCCTGGATACCCACTGAAGCCGGCCGTTCCGTTGTAAATAAATAATAAAGGTAAGTAAAGTGTAAATCCGTGTGAATTTTCGCAATTCGACGCGGCTCTGGCTCTACACTCATAATTATGTTTCGAGTTACTAAGGAGGACGCTCAGGCCAGTTCAGTCTCATGCTTGATGGGAATGAATGGCTTCCGAAGAAGATTGTTGATTGATTGGCAGAAGCGTTGTAGTTGCTCTTGAATTATGGACCTTGTCACCGTCTGACTCAGAATTTGCAAAGTGAGTAACGTCTCAGTCGTCATCCACATCGGGAGCTTGCGCTTTGATCGTATTCGAAAGTGCAAACTTCAAGACTTGGCAAGGAGCCAGGAGCGCCACACGCGGCACGGATGACCGGTCAAGTATAGAAGGGACCGGGATGTACTCTGCGCCGCAAGTTGCTTTTTGAGCGGAGTAAGGAAGAATTAGCCTATTCCGTGGTTTTGATCTCCAACCTCGCGCATGTGCGGACGGATAAACAGCTATGCTGCGGCAGGTGGGGCTGTCAGTCGTGCACATGCCGAGGATGCACTTACTAAGTGAGCGTCGTTTTGTCCCAAAAAGATGCTCATTGGCCTGACAGTCAACTTGGAGTCTTTCGTGCGATTCACTCAATTATTGCGACAGTCTTGATATTCCTCAATCAGCCAGTAATCTCTTGATATTTTAGATCTTGCTGAACGCGAATTCGAACATGACCATTGCGTACAGACGGTTGTTACTGGCATATAACAACGAAACATTCAAAAACGCTCTCCAAAATATCAGAGACGTCTCGCGAGGTAGGCGTAAATAAACTGAGGTTCCAGATGTTATGAATACCCTTTCATAGTTACCGTCAGCTGTTTTGAAGACGACGTGGCTCGTCGGAATTTTATGGTTTCCATTGCCGAAGCCGGTATGGACACCGATCAGTATATGTGGATTCAGGTTGAGTCACGGAAAACTGGGTTCGGTGAGTCGCTTTGGGCGAAGAAGACGAGCCGTTCAAAGGAAATTATGTGAGGTGACTGAAATGGAGTGGAAACTAACAGGGCCTTCGGGAATTCTTTGCCACCCTCTGTATCCGTAAAAGCACAACTGAACTACCGTCAGCATTGATGTGTGGCAAATCATTCCAAGAGCTTCTTTAAGCTGGAACAAGAGGGTCCCGCACTATATTGTACCCATTCCCATTTAAAAAAAATTGAAATGCTCTCAATCCACCTGTTTCACATGTGAAAGTGACGCTTACCGACACCCTCTTGACCGCTTTGTGGGACAAGCCATGCACTCGATTCCCATGTCGGAGTAGCGTTCATTGAAGTATGGATTCATAAAACAACTCTCTGAGGCAGGTAGCTGTTTAGTGCAGACGGAACGAGAGTTCATAACTGTTGTTGGGTTCGTGAATTTTAGACCTTGTAGCTTTATCATGAATTCATTTGCGACCATGCGGGCAGAATTCTCTACGGCGAGGCACGGTTTGTTCCGCCATCACGGTAGAGGGTCTTCTTCTTCTTATTATTCTTCAGCGTTTGTCCAGCTCTGTAGCGGGGTCGTTCTCCTGATTTTACTGCGCCATTTATTCAAACCTGATCAAGGTGAGCACCAGCTATCTTCGAATCCGCTTGCAAGCCAACGTCGCCTGGGGCGTCTCAGTCGTTTGCCGAGCACCTCGAGTTGGAGACCAGTTTTGCAGACGGTGTCCTCCTTCGCGCGAAGTACGTGGCCATACCATCGGGGACGAAATTCTCGCATCTTATCAACTATGGAAGCTACGCCAAACTTCTTGCGTATGTGATTGTTGCAAATCCGATCCATAAGGGTGACACTGGCTGTCCAACGTAGCATTTTCATCTCCATTACACTAAGGCGGGCTTCGACTTCCTTGGTTGCAGGCCAGCACTCAGCTCCGTACAACACTACTGGTCTTACCACAGTTCTATATATCTTCAATTTAAGGTGCTCTGGTATGGTCTTGTCATTCAGACTCTAGTCATCGAGCGCCATTTCACAGCGCCATGCTGCACTCACACGAGAAATCATCCCTGAGGTCAGAATGCCATCAAACACAATTTCTAATCCAAGATACTTGAAGACTCTTGTGCGTGTGAGCTCGATGCCCCCGATCTTAATGGAGTTGGACTCATTTTGTGTCGGTCGTCAAGTACTCGGTTTCCTTGATGTTTCCTTGATGTTCAACTTCAGCCCGAACTTTGTCAGGCAATCAGACCAAGCTTGCCCCTGTTGCTCGAGTTCGTTCTTATCATCGCTGGCCAGTACCACATCATCTGCGTAGAGCAGCGTCCAAGGACTCGGTTTCTGGAGATCTCGTTAGATTGCAACCAAGACGACCACGAAAAGGAGTGGAGAGAGCGCAAAGTCTTGATGTACCCCGACCGTGATGGGAAAGTCCTGCGAAGTGCCTGTTGGTGCATACACGCAGCTCTTTGAGCTGGAGTACAAGATGCGCACCCACTCAATAAGCTCTTCGAGAACGCCGTGTCGCCGCAAGGCGTACCATATAACTTCACGCGGAACACGATCAAATGTCTTTTCTAGGTCCAGAAAGCTAGATGCAGTGGTACTTGCTTCTCTCGATGTCTCTCCAGCAGAAGGCGAGCGGCATGTATGGCGTCGATGGTGTGCTGGAAGATTCCGCGAATACGACTGTCAACAATTCGCTCAAAGGTCTTCATACTGTGTCAGCAGGCGAATTGGACGGTAGTTTGAGCAGTCCGCAAGGCTGCCCTTCTTCCAAATCGGAATCGTTCTGCTCTCTTGCCGGTCCTTAGGCGTCTTCTTCTCAACCACGACCTGATTGAAGAAATCCGTCAACCATTGTGCAGGGTACCAGCACCGTGCCTTCCATAAATCGGCTTCCACGTCGTCAGGTCCTGTTGCTTTGCCTGACTTCATCTTTCTGAGCCGCCTTCCTCTGTTCTACGGTCACTTTTTGAACGGGACCGTATACTGATGGGACGAAAAGGATGGCCGGGTGTGCGTACTCTGTTGAAATAATTCCAAAGAATTCGTGCATCGCCTCAGCACCCTTTCGGTCCATCAAAAGGCGGCCATGCTCGTCGTTAACGTCAGGTACTTTTCGATATTCGGTCTGACAGTGCCGAGCCTTGGCAATTCGGTAGAGGTGCCGCTTACCATCACGTGTATCGAGCTCCTTACCGAAATCTTTGAGGTGGGCGGTCTTCGCTACAGCCACAGCCTTTTTCTCTACATTTTTCGCTTCTTTGTACTTACGCCAGCTACTAGCTAACTTGTCGGCAAGAAACGCGTGTTAGCGCCTTTTCTTCTCGCGGACCGCTTTTTTGACATTGTCGGTCCATACCCACGGATGCTTACCAATTCTACGCCTTCTCGGCTTCGTGACGCCAAGTTCTGATTGAGCGGCCTCATTTAGCTCCTTAGCAGCACTTTTCCAGGTCTCATCGACAGTCGTGACGGTGGGAAGTCGGATACGAGAGACTACAGCTGCCTCCCTTCCTTTTAAACACCGCCATTTAATCCTCGAACCACATCGCTCAACCCGTTTGGACCAGAGCTTTGCAATCTTTAGCGTGCAGATTAGTGTGCGACGTTGTGTGGCAAATGTCTCGTACGGCACCGTCTTCGCGTCCGTCTTCGGATGAGTCCTTGGTCGCGGTGTCTAACAAGGACAAAGTCTATCTGCGTTGTGGCACTCCTACTGTAGAAGCTGATGAGGTGGGAGTCTCGTTTGCGAAACTTCGTATTCACGATGACCAGGTTATGGTGCACAGTCGAGATTTCTTTCACCATCGGCGTTACGTGACCCATAATCGAAACCACCATGACAACTGTAGCCGTCTTTCGTAGCGCCTACGTCCCCACTTAGGTCACCAGCAACAATTACGACGTCTTCTGACGGTATCTCAGCTGTCTTCTCCGCAAGCAGGGACCAGAACTCTTAATCGCTCGGAGCATCCCGTTTGTGGAGCACAGGCAGAAAAGAAGTGGTACAGCCGCTGTTCGATGGCAATAACGATTCATCAGGTGGTCGTCGAAACGTGCCACTCTTGCTATCGAGTCCCGGAAACGTTGAGAGACTATTACAGCCACCCCGTTGGTGGTTATGGTGCCGCATAGAAGGGCTTTGAAGCCTCGACCAATTCCCTCCACTTGCTGCTGGACCATCTTGTTTCCTGCACAGCACACAGGCCTACTGGTCTGCGCTCCAATGCCTCTGACGACTCACATGAGCGCCCCGTCAACGTTACCACGTTCAACGTTGCTACGCGGACCTTTTCAACACACAACTTCTGTACTAGATTGGCTGCCCCCCATGCCGTCCTTGCATCAGAAACCCTCGTACACTTTCCACACTCGCCGGGTCTTGCGAGCGCGTCGGCTCCCGCGGACGCCGTTGCATTGATTCGGGATTCACATGGCACATTGAACATTAGTGATGTGACTTACGTAGGCCGGCCCTTCACGAAGGCCTGTCACTTGCTTTCGGATGTCCGCGTTCCACTCACCAGGGAAGGTCAACAGGTCAGCCTGGCCATTCGCAATGACATGCACATCACTGTACTCATCTTGACAAGGTGAACTCAGAACTGTCTTCATTTGCAGAACGATCCTCTGAGCGGAGTTATGGAGGGTCTTATCCCCGCATTGTCGTTTCGCATGCTATCGCGAGGAAACGTGAGCGTCTTAACATTTATGTATGGAATCATTCTGAAACGTGGTAGCAGAGCGTAACGGGTAGGGGCGGATTTCTTAGGCGAAACGTCGTAGGATCGATTCCGAGGCAAGTGCATTTTTTGTTTTTGTCCTGGAACATAGCCGACAATGCTTCTAACATCTCTGCTCGCCTGCCCTACCCTATAAGGGAACCTGCGATCAGTCTTTTTTGAAAGTGTAGACCCATTGTGGCTTGGAAGAGTGCCTCTGCTTGTACCCCTCGTAACACGTGTCACACGGGTTTTACAATGAAATACCATCATATTCATGTTCAACGGGTTAAATTACCCCTGGGAACAAGTTTCTAGCCGAATCTGATTTTTCGACCTTACCTGGAAAATGTCTCCCACAAATCCTATCCGCAGCCTCATCGTGGCGTAGGGGTGAACTGTTTTGGACTGTTCCAAAAACGTACCGATGCGGAGGGTGCCACGTCAGAGCCTGGCGAGCTACGCCTGGGTAAACTTCTTCTCGCCGAAAACAGTAACTGTTATGGGACTCATTCCCCTAAACCTGAGGGAACCACCGACAGAGGCGACGTCGGCTGGGACCGCTCGGGTGAGGCTGCTAGAATCACAGGGCCAACGGAGATTTAAATCGCCGGACTAAGATGACGATCTGTACTTTCAACGCACGGACGCTTGCAACGGAAGCTCACATCGAAGATCTGATGTTGCAAGCCAGGAAGATCAAGTACGACGTCATCGGACTAACCGGGACGAGGAGGCATCGCCCGCTACACGCCGTTTACGAGACTGGAGAAGAACTATTCCTCGGAACATGCGACAGCAGAGGCGTGTGTGGGCATCCTCGTCAACACGCACTTGGCCATGAACATCGATTCGTATGAAAATCTGACGACCCGAATCGGCCTTTGCGATTGAGAGATGTGGTTCAACTCCAGCTTTGACAATCTTCGTCGCCTACGCACCAACATCAAGCTACGACGAGGATGAGCTCGAAGCGTTCTATATGGAATTGGAGAAGTTCTACAAGGAAGATCATACCTTCTTCAAGGTCATCGTCGGTGATTTCAACGCTAAGATGCTAAGAGAACGACCAAGAAGAACGGCTGAAGAACTTCACATCGGAACTCACGGAACGGCATGGAATGAGCAGGGTGAAAGGCTGTTCTGATTTATCATGTCGACCCATACCATCCATGGTAACTCGCACTTCCAGGAGCCCTACTCTCCACGCTGGACATGCGAGTCTCCTGGTGGACAATTCCATAATGAGATCGACCACATCATCTTCAATCGAGGGTTTTGCTTGACCGATGTCGCTGTTGTTCCTAAGTTTTTACACGTCACGTGACGCCGACCACCGTCTCCTTCGCGCAAGATTCCGCTTCACGATGCGAGGAGAAGAGCCTAAAGTTTCAAGAAGCAAAGCCCCCGAGACCTTCATCAACTGGGATCACTTCCTTCTCTTGCTGGGCTCTGGGAGGATTCCATAATCGACAACATCGACGAGGAAGACGAACGGCTTGTCGCATACCTTCACGACTGCGCCAAGAAGCCAGAGAGTTCCAAGATTAGCAAGAAGCGTTATCTCTGGAAACTCTCGAGCTGATTCGCCAACATGGAGGCCGCGCGAGCCGCAGGCAATTACCATCTGACGTCTGAGCTTGCGAAGCTATGCAGAGAAGCGATAAAGGAACACTCAAGGAGAGAAGAGCAGCGGTACTGGTGGAAGCCGCAGAGGCTGGTAAGAGCATACGCAACGCCCCGCCGCGACTTCACCAACTGTAAGACCAAGATGACCGCCCTCCGACGTCCGGATGGAACAATCACCGTATCCAGAAGGGCAATGGAGAAGGTCATCCAAGTCTTCTACTCTGATCTCTTTGACAGCCTCGTCCATCTGCTACCATAGCCGCTTGGAGCAAGATGGATGCGTCGTTCCTGCAGTTCTCCTTCCGAAGTCAAACATGCCATCTCGTCGGTGAGGAATCGTATGGCACCCGGTCCCGACAGATCGGACCTGGACATCTGAAGACTCTTCCGCCAGTTCTTGTCAAAAACTCTGGTTCGACTCTTCACGCGCTACCTGTCGGAAATCAGGTACCCACCTCGTTTAAAACCAGCAAGACTGTGTTGCTGTACAAGAAGGGAGACCTGTACGACATTGGCAATTATCGCCCAATCTGCCTGCTGTATGTAGTCTACAAACTTTTCACACGAGTCATCCTGAATAGGATTGGCAGAACACTAGACGAAAGGACAGCCATGCGAGCAAGCAGGGTTTCGAAGAGGATTCAGCATGATTGATCACATCCACACGTAACGAAGCTCATTGAAGTATCGCGAGAGTACAAGATGCCGTTTACGTCTCACGTTCATCGACTTGAAGAAAGCCTTCGACTCCGTTGAGACAGAAGCGGTTATCGAAGGCCTGGGCAACCAGGGTATTCCTACTCAGTACATCAGGATTCTTCGTGAGCTCTACAGCAACTTCACGACCAAGATCTCACCATTGTACAAGGAGATCTTCATCGATGTGAAGAGAGGGGTCCGACAGGGCGACACCATCTCGCCGAAGCTCTTCAGCGCCTCTCTCGAGAACGTCATGCGTCACACTGAATGGGAAGACATGGGAGTGAAGATCGACGGTCGGCAACTACACCATCTCCGCTTTGCTGACGACATCGTTTTGATAACACCAAACATCGAGCAAGCGAACGAATGCTGGCTGATTTCGACTGCGCGTGTGGAAAAATCGGTCTACCGGCTGAATATAACGAAGACGATGTTTATGAAAAACGGCTTGATTTCTGATGCCCCATTCACGCTCAACGAACGACCATCTCTGAATGCTCTAGCTATGTGTACCTGGGTCGTGAAATCAATATGATGAACGATTTAGCACCAGAGCTGAGCAGGGGAAGCGAGCGGCTCAGGGAGCCTTCAAGAGCATCGAGGGAGTAGCGAAGAAGACGAAGAACACCAAAGCTCTATGCCCACCTCTTCGATTCCGCGTCCTTCCTGCCTTGACGTACGCCTCAGAGACTTGGACTCTTACGAAAAGCAGGATGAACATGCGGTTGGCGTTATACACCTTTCAGCTCCGAGCATCGCCCTTTCAATGCGCTATTGAAAGGGGATGCTCGAGTTTTTCCGCTACACGCAAGACAGAGAGCCCAGAGAGCCCGGAACTCCGCACTCCGCCGACGATCGAAGATCAGAGACGCAGCCCGCATTTGCCAAGTTTCGAAGATCATGGGGTGAGCCGGACACGTCATGCGTTTTGAGGACGACCGCTGGACCAGAGCGATCACCGACTGGATTCCACGGGATGTCAAGCGAACACCTGGACGACCGCCTATTGCGATGGTCAGACTTCTTCGTGAAAGCTCTGAACGAATGGGATAAGTTCATCGTGTCCCTCGAGCAGAGAGAGTCCGTTGGGCAACTCTTGCACGTTGCGGGGACGAAATGGACACGTTACTGGTGCCCGCTTCGAGGAACTCGATGATCAACGGGAGCACAGTGACAGGTGATACCTGAAAAATGTGGCTATTCTATGGATAATTAGCAGCAAATTGAAAGCTCACCTACCATCGATGACTGGTCTCGGAATGGGATTTCTTCCCGATAGTCAAGAAAATGATGCAGACGGCACCAATAAGTTAGCCAGGTACTCTTGTTCGCGGAAAGACATGTCTGAAGAGTTATTTCAGTCCGAAAACCGGTCATCACCAGTACAGTACCCGCCGTAAGTGCTCAAATAATTACGAAAAACGCTAATCCGCGTTTTTTTGGTTTTTTATTTATATCTGTTCCTGTTGGCTTTTTGTATGAATACCCATATATGGCTAGAATCAGCTCGCCGAGCTGTATCCGAGGGTGTGCTCATATTCTGCGACATTGAGTTTTGGCCGGCGCCGTTTGTCGCCATTTGGCGCCTTTTGGCGACACCTTAGCGCCACAACTTTTCTCAACAACATCTGTATAAACTTGCTTACTGGGGCTATTCAGTGCCCTGTTTGCGATAGTGGCATTCATTTCTAGCCGTGGCGCCACTTAGCGCCATTAGGTGGCAATTTGGCGCCACTGAGCGCCAGTTCGGCGACAGGACTTTGCCAAAAATCTATATAAACTGCATAAAGGGGTTCATCGGTGCCCTGATCTTCAAAGTAACATTCATTCCTAGCCATGGCGCCGTTCGGTGCCACTAATTTTTCACCAAAATCTTTATAAAGTCGCAGCCTGGTTTGTGGAATGGTCACGTGATTGTCACTTGCAGAGCATACAAAAATCACTGAGCTGTGTTGGTCTGCTGTTGCGAACTGCTTTGACGCCGGCGGTAAACACGTGCCAAACGCACAAGATTTTCATATGCACGCAGTGAGACCACTCTAGTTGGTTTGGTGATCTGAGGTATGTTTTGGCCGACTCTTGACCCCTGACTTTGAAGTTCCCTTCATCAGTTACACTGATGCAGAGTCCGATCAATATGCATTGGTCGGCTCAGACTTCATGTATTATAATGGTCACGTGAATGTACACCATAAAGACATGCAGTAAGCATGTGAACAAACGGCTATGGTGGGCGCATAACGCCTGCGCCGCGAGCTCACACGATTTTTGTATGCTCTGCAAATGACGATCACGTGACCATTCCACAAACCAGGCTGCGGGTTTATAAAGATTTCGGGGAAAAAAGTAGTGGCGTCAAATCGGCACCAATTGGCACCGAACGGCGCTACGGCTAGGAATGAATGTTACTTTTAAGATCAGGGCACCGATAAACCCCATTATGCAAGTTTATACAGATTTTTTTTGGCAAGGTCGTGTCGCCGAACTGGCGCTCAGTGGCGCCAAATTGGCACCTAATGGCGCCAAATGGCGCCACGGCTAGAAATGAATGCCACCATGGTGAACGGGCACTGAATAGCCCCAGCAAGTTTATACAGATGTTGTTGAGAAAAGTTGTGGCGCCAAAAGGCGCCGGCCAAAATCGTCGCAGAATATGAGCATACCCTCGGATACAGCTGGGCGAGCTGATTCTAGCCATATATGGGTATTCATACAAAAAGTCAAGATGAATGCTATATAAAGAGAAAACGAAAAGGACGCGGATTAACATTTTTTTCGTAATTTTTTGAACACCTACGGCGGGTACTGTATGCTAGTCATAGTATCGATGTTGGCTATCAGTCAGCCATGACTATCCACACCCCATTTTTTCGAAGTTCAATCAGAAGCTCGATTTGGCTAAGGTGACGTCTCTGCGGTTATCCGATTCGTACACGAATATGATACCTGTTTTGCGCGAACGGAGCTGCGAGTCGCGCTACATGTGCCAACGCTTCGACGCCAGCGCGCCCGTAAGAAGAAAAACAGTAAAGAAACCTCCATAACTCCGCTCAGAGGATCGTTCTGCAAATTTTCAAGGCAGTTCTGAGTTCACCGTGTCAAGGTGAATACAGTGATGTGCATCTCATTGCAAATGGCCAGGCCGACCTGTTGACCTTTCCGGGTCAGCCCGCAGAAGCGGGCAGTTCCCAGTGGCACCACGTGGAGCAGCGGACTTCACCATCACGCAAAGAGTGCTGATGGACAAATGAAAAGAGGTAGGCAATGTGCGAAGTGAGCATAATAGAACCACAACGTGGACGACTAAGGACACTAGAGGGAGAAAGTGCGTCTCTGCCCGGCGACTCGAACGAGCGAATGCGCGGTGCGACCAAACAGCTCGAGCCGCGATGTGACAGCTCCTCAGGGAGCAGAACTGAGCTTGGGATATGAAATACAACTGGAGCAGATACCCTTGACTTCGGCTCTGTTTCTTTATTCTGAAATGAATCTATGGTTTTCAGCCGAAATTTGGAAGGACAAAAGAGTGCCTGGTGATGGCAAAGATGCGCTGGCTCTGAGAGCAGCTCGCAAGTTCTTCATTGTAAGAAATTTATTGTGGACTGCACCATGTTTTATAGGCATCTCCACTCTTCGACTAGTTCTTTGAATTTCTTCAGATTGATGCAGAACCGCTGAATTCGACAACGAAATTCGTTGCGGACGTTTTGACAAAGATGAAGCAGCCACCCTATAACTGCCAAGACTGCACCAGTGTCGATCCGGTATGGAAGATTCTCTGAAAATGGCGTTCACAGTGGAAGACTTTCCCTATATCTGAAACTTCCTTCAATTTTGAAGGAGTTGGAGCTTGAATGCGAGCTTCAGGAAAGCGTATATAAGTAATAAAGAATATTTGATATTCAGGCAGTTGCTCAGGTTGGTGAAGTAGCTGATGCAATGCTGATGTACGCTTTAGCGCTCAACAAGTCGATCGCAAAGGGCAATCTCAACCCCACAGGTGCCCAAATAAGTGACTACGCGGTGGGGTCTTTCGATGGTGAGCTTTTAATTCAAACATAGTAATCTTTCAGAAACAGGGGCTACGCTGCTTGCGAAAGCGCGATTAGTTGGAGTGGGAGGAACAAAGTCACTGCGTAGCCTTTTTTCTTTTCTGAACGCAGACGTTGTAGGTTTCACGGGAAAGGTCATCATCAATGTGAACAACACGCGTGATCCCGTTTTCTACGTCTGGGGACTGAACTCTACTGATCAGCAGATTGTCATGATGAAAATCGTCGGAACGGTAACAGCGGAAGGTATCGTGGTGAGTTTATCTCTGCAGCATTCAATTTCATGTCGGGGTCAATCTGACCTACGCCCACTTTCATAGGCACCAGACGGCAACGCTCACTGAGGCGAAGTGGTGACCGGACAACGAGCATTGCCAGGACCTCTCCTTATGTTTCTTTTTTCTTTCAGCTGGCCACGAAAATAAAGTGCTTCACAGCTTCGTGAATCTGCGCCGCCTCAACCTGCTACTGCTTCGTGCATTCTCTCTCATTAAAGACCTTACACTTGAGTGCACCTGGCATACAGAAGTGAAATGCTTCGAACAGAATCCGTTAATGTTGTTGATGAAAGATAGTATCGCCATCAGTGATAAGGTCATCTACTGCCGCTCATCAAAAGAGTGAGTTGTTCTTCAATAGTAGCAAGTAATCTTGACTTTGAACGAGAAGAAGTTGGATTCAAAAGTGATCGGAGGGGATGTGGACCAGAATAGCCATGTCGCTGCGACACAAAGGTGCAAGCAGAGCATTTCTTCTACTTCAGGACATACGTTTGACCTGAGTAGGTGGAAGTTAGAGGTGGTAAGTTTTGTTTGCAAGTAAGCAAGAAGCAGTTGTACTCACCAGCCGAGATCAATAATTTTCTGGATGTTATTCTGAGAAGATGTGGTCTTTGCGATCGCTTGAAGGAGGGCGGGATTGGGCCTTCTCGTTGGAATTCAAGCGTGATGTTAGCCTCCTTGTAGCTAATCAAAGCATGCAGAGCATAGCATCACTACTGTGCCAGTATTCAGCGACATCGCATTGGTCTCTTTAGAAAGCACATTGCAATCTTTTTCCATGCAGATTTTCATTTAGTTCTCAGGACGGTTTTCTCCTTGAGATCCTGACATGCACATGCATGATGTACGTACTGAACCCAGATCTTGTTATCAGCAACAATGTCTGTCAAAAAGTTTTCCCAATGTATTGGAAGAGCAAGAAACGATCAGCACTGCCAGAGTGACGCACTTCTCACGGTGCTCATCATGGGAAGTTGTCCCAATAACCGACGTGGTGGAGAAATTCAATACTTGTCATGCAGGCGCAATTCGGAGATATTAGATTGTTCGGGAAGGAATGCGCGTTGACTTTGTCTTTTTATTTCTCTTCACTATAGAAGATTTTTCAAAAGTTTTATCCATTGGAGAGAGGTTTTTATTGCGCATCTTTTGATATATTTTTTCTATGTCTACCTTGTCTTTAGAGAAAAAAGTTTAGAAAATGCTCGACCAAAAATTTCGAATGCGAGCTTGTATGTGGTAAGACTTCAAGCAAGTCCTAACGACGCACTTGGGTGGACCTAATGACCCACTTGGCTCACAGGGGCAGCGAGCGGACCTAGTGACACACTCGGCGAGAAAACTGACAAAAAGAGGCTCTTTTGACCTGCATTTCCTCTCCGGCGGACCTGACGACACACCCGGGGAGAAAAGTAGTGAAAGAGGCTCTTTTGGTGAAGTTTTTGCGTACAGTTGGCAACAAGTCACTGCTAGTAATGGAGATTATCTTTTAGATTGACCTTGTTTAATTTCGTTTTTATAATAAAAAATTTTTTACACTCAAACGCGCATTCCTTTCCGAACAACCTAATATAACCAGCTCTGCGCTCTGGGTGCTGAGCGAACATCACCATTCGTTTCCGGTGGACGATCAGTCGTTGGTCACCTTTAATTGACATAAATAATATCTCCAGCTTCTGGACGGGGAGCGAGACATGCTTCCTGAAGAGAACGCAGGTGTGAGCTCCCTAAATTACGATAGTGTAGTCCTGCAGGATTTCGTTGTATAGAAAAAGTTGGAAAATACCTCGACCTCTAGAGGACTTGCAAGCTCTCAAAGCTTTCACAAAACCACAACCCTACCGACAATTAGAGGTCTTTTTTCAGCGATCATCTTTTAACGATCAAAATATGCTTTGATTTTTCTTTTAGAACCATTCGTTCAAAATGTTGCAGGACCTTCTTCCCCACCTATCATTATATTAACGTTTTTGTAAAAGTTAATTTGACCCCAAATGGAGTCATTCTGTCATTCTAATGCCAATAGATCGATTCAAAATACAAAAATGGTAAGGCTTTCTGAGCATATTAGTCCCTTCCCGTAATTCGCATGCTTCCACTCAGAATCGTACTGGGATTTTGAACGAGACTTGTCGCACATGATAATTGCGGGAGCCCTACTAATTAATGTCCTTCATACATCCTTGGGATCTGTTTGATGTCAACTGATTTCGGAAGGATGGTAGGTTTTGTTGGTTACGATCCCCGATTCTCAAGCGTGGTAGGCGCTGTCACTTGCCACTACATCACTTCCATTCCTGATTTCAAACTCAATTAAAACTGGTCCTTCTTAGATGGACAGTGTCCAGCCGGATTCCGTACTCTGGATGACTCATGGTGGTTCGAAACCGCTTAATCGTCCTCTCTGCGATTACGACGGGTGAATATTGGTCCTTTCAAGTTTTTTCTTTGTATTCTTCGGATCAGGCCATATCAGTTGTATCGAAAGTAAAGGGTAGAAAGAAGCGTCATCCTTCTTTCTACCATTTATTGTCATTACATTGTGAAACAAAGTCCAGAAATGTTTTAGCAAAGGATGCCCGCTGTCCTTCGTCGAACAGTATTTAGCTATCACCCTTGCGTCGGTAGCTGCAGGACTTCTACTTGTAATCATTGTTGCCGCTGCTATATTTTATGTGATCAGGTGAGTGAAAATATGGGAAATGGCGCTCGTAAGGTAATTCTGATCGCGTGCTGAGGAGCTGGAGGTCGAACCTGTAGACTGGAGGGAAGTAGTGTTCACCTCGGGATCGCGCGATTGTTTTTAGGGAGAGCAGGACCGTTTGGCTGTCAATAGCAGTCAACAGCCTAATGGGCAGCCGTCACACACTAAGCTCGTTTACATTAGGTTCAATTTTGTCCAACTGTAAATCACATGAGCGCAATAGGATTCCACCTTTATCAGAAGCAGTCACCGATTCCACTTCACCACCTCTTTTTCAATTGTCGCCTTTCAAAAACCCCTATAAGGAAATACTGCAAGGGTTGCCGTCAAAACTGTAATTATTGCATTCAGATAGAATTTAACTCTGAAGACATGGAATGCTGTCAACTGAAGACATACAATGCTATTCCATGTCTTCCATCCAATCCAATTATGAACTTCAAACCAAGTACCTTAAAGCCATAAATACCAGCATATTCAGAAAGAGCATGATTCCATGGTTATTTTGGTACTTTTAATGACAGGGTTTCGGCAAGGTTAAGCTGAAAATCATGTTTCACTGCCACTCTTTCCTTGATTTCCGGTTCAAATCGGCTATATCATGACTTGAGGTACAGTAATGATTTATAGCCAGAGACCTCGGAAAGCTCCACTGGCTCCATAGAATATGATGAATAGCTTCGAAGTACAATACCCGCTGTAATTTTTGAAAAAAAAGACGAAAAAACGGAGATCCGCGTTTTCGCCATAACTCATTTTGTGTAAGCTTTATTCATACAGAACCCTATACTGTTAGACTCAACTCGTCGATCTCTGTAGACTGGCATCCTGAAAATCTAAAAAAGTCGAAAATGGAACTCTGCTTCCTATCGAAGCATCTGAGGGCACTCGTTAGCAAGCCAACCTCGCTATACTTGTAACCAGAGGGTAATTGTTGGGAATTGAATCATCCAGGAATCAAATAACGTAATTCATCGCGTGAGAAGCGATTGAAAGCTAAATAGTTGCGTTTTCCAGATGCTGCTGATTATTTTGTTGCCGATTTTCCTGAAAATTGAGAGGTTTCGCTCGATGTCACTTTCGAACGAAATAGCCTTTTCAGTTCAGAAAATCTCGAGCTGTGGTTCAGTTCGGACCACACGAGTACAACGTGTCTAACATATGGAGCCTGTTTTCCCTAATGTTCGCGATTTTCAAGAATGAAGTTGAGCAGAAGGGTTTTTTCAACTACCTGAAATGGTCGCTTCGTGCGATACTAGAACAAATGCTCGATTTTCAGCGTTTTCAGACAGGACTTCCAGCGCTCTGAGTGGCTTCACGAGTTCCAAGAAAAGCTTTATACAGTACGTCCTGTGCTTCCGGCTTCGGAGAAAACAGCGGCATAATTCAGGCTGGCAGTTGTTATCGGGTGCCAACTTCAAGACCATTTCTAAGCCCATTTCAGATGATTTTCATAGAAAGAAAATCCCAGTCCTAGTTACACCATTCGAATCCCCATGAAAAATGCTATCTATCCATATGAAAGCCACCTCGTGGAACTTTCTACAACCTTTCGCGCTTTTTCCCCGGCTATCTGCCCTGTCAATGGCTGACCTCCCAAGTAATTATCCCACCAAAAAGTCAGGGCATTGATCGATAGTCTCTGTATTGATCAGTCTCAGTGATTTCTTCTACCAACGTGGTTCACTATTTCGCAGGTGGTTAATGAGGACTGCCGTTCTAGAAAGTTTTTCTCTTGTTTCACATTTGAGTTTTCATCGAAATTTTAAAAAATTTCGCACTTTAATTACAAACTCGTCCACCAAATAATAATAATATTAATATTTGTTTCTTACTAATTCTCCATGATCCAACAGATCATGAAGAGTTACTAGGAATCGTTCAACTGAATTCTTGTACTTAAATAGATCCCATGGTTTCACGACGTGCAGGAATATTAAGTGTTCAATAGCTTTGGATTTCCAGGTATCGCAATAGTTCTGGGTTTGGAAATTATTCTGTGTACCTACTTTTTTAATACCACACACAAATACAATGTAGTAATGCTTTCTCCATCGTTACCATTTGCACGAAGGCCTCCATCCGATCCTAGCTGCCGACCTCGGCGGTCCCTGAGCTTCTTACCTTAGGACCTTTTCCCACATCGTCAACTGATTACGAGCCGAATGTGCTTGAGATTGTACAACTTGCTTGAATGGAGTGGGTCCCATTACCAGGCTCAAATGAACTATTTTACAGAATGCTCGCCATGATTCTATTCAAAGTTTAGGGTAACAGTTGAGGATTTTTGAGCTCTGCACGGTCGAGCCTTATTGCGGAATCAGTTGATTAAAGTAGTGGAGCCTAGAAAGATCCGCCGTATCGTTGTTCTATAACGCAAGGTTTTCCAAGAAAACGAACAATTAGTGATGGAGGAGTCTGTGATTCGAACTACGAAATTTTTGAAGTTTTGATGATAATTCGAATTTTAAATAAGAGAAACATTATCTAGAACGGCAGTCCTCATAAACCACCTGCGAAATAATGAACAAAAGAGACTACGCGAGTGTATGAAATTATTTAGCTTGGTCAATACAGTGCCGTGACACTTCGGTGGGACAACTACTTAGGAGGTCGATTGACCGCTGACAGGGCAGATAGCCGGGAAAAGCTGCGAAAGGTTGTAGGAAGTCCCATGAGGTGATTTTTACATGAATAGATAGAATTTTTCATCGGAATTCGAATGGTGTAACTTTGACTGCGATTTTCTTCCTTTGGAAAAAGCGTGAATTTTGCTTCGAAATGAAGTCGCGAAGTTGGCACCCGATAACAACAACCAGTCTAGAATATACCACTGTTTTCCACCAAATTGTTGAAAAGCAAATAACGTTCTGTAGGTTTTTTCTATGGAACATTTGGGGCTACTCACAGTGCCGGAAATCCTGTTTGAAGACGCTGAAAATCGAGCATTCGTTCTAGTGTCGCACGAAGTGCCCTTCTAAGGTAATTGAGAAAACCCTTCTCCTTGACTTCATTCTTGAAGTTCGCGAACATTAGGGAAACAGGGCTCCATATATTGGGCACGTTGTGCTTGTGTGGTCCGAACTGAACCACAGCTCGAGATTTTCTGGACTGAAAAGGCTATTTCGTCCGGAAGTCATCGAGCGAAACCTCTCAATTTTCAGGAAAATCGGCACCAAAATAATCAGCAGCGTCTGGAAAACACAGCTATCCAGCTTCTAATTACTTCTCACGCGACATTACATTATTTGATTCCACAGTGATTTGATTCCCAACGTTTACCCTCTGGTTACAAATATAGCGAGACTCGGTCCCTAACGAGGTCCCCAGGTACTTCGATAGGAAGCACAGTTCAATTCTCGAAATTCTCAGTTTTTTAGGATGCCAGCTTATAGAACTCGACAAGCTGAGTTCAACAGTATAGGGTTCATATAAGAAGAATTATAGCCAAAAAAACGGATCTGCGTTCATTCGTTTTTTTAACGATTGCGGTGGGGATTGTACTTTCAGGCTATTCATCATATTTAATGAAGCCAATAAGAGCTTTCCAGGATCGTTGGCCATAAGTCAGATACCGTTCCTCATGCCGATTTAAATCGGAAATCAAGGAAAGAGTGGTCAGTGAACCATGATTTTCAGCCGAACCTTGCTGAAACCCTGTCATGAAAAGTATTAAAATGATCACGGAATCATGCTTTTTCTGAATATGCTGGTATTTATAGCTTTAGGGCACTTGGTTTGAAGCTCATAATTTTACTGGAGATGTTTACCGACGTAGCCGTGTACCGCAGGTAACACCTTAGGTTACTAGAGACTCAAACCTCAATATCTTTGGAGAAATAGTCACAAAATTAGCNAGGAAAGTGGAGGTTTCATATATTGTTGGGTTCGTCTTGTTCAGGGCTATCGAATGATCTGAATTGCAGATCATTTGGACTACTTCTACAGAAGTTATGGCAAAACGACGGTTTGCGACGGAAAAACCTGTCGCAAACCGTCGATTGACCAGAAATTAGGAGCGGTATTGTTGTTATTCCGTATCGCTTGTTCTCCCTATTCCTCAAAGTCGTAGGCAGTACACAATGTCTAATAATTTGTGAGACACGGTGGGTGAAAAAGTGGGACTGTAATTGCAACACCACTCCAGTGGTACAGACGCGAGCGCAGCCGCAGCGGTCGGTGTCGCCTGTTTATGTGTTGAGAGACTATACAGAAGTGCATGTCGTTCGGCGCGGCTGGGTTGCCATTGGGGCGCATCGGCAGTAATTGACATCCTCAGTCCGCTGATGCGATGCGTATCGTGTACAGGACAACTCGTCCACGTTTATTTATTTTTTGATCGACTACTTACCGACCTAATCTGGCAGTGCGCCAACATAGACGACCGACTGTGTCTGAATCTCCTACTTAACCACTTTCTTCTGTTTTTGAGCGATTTTTCGCCCTTTTTCGCCCGACATCCCTTTCTTAATGCTGGGAGCTACTCAGAAGTGGTTGTATCGAGAGTACTTTGAACTCTAAGATCTACCCTCCTTCGAAACAGTTTTCAGTTTTTAATGAGTGCTCCTTCGTACGGTAAGTCCAGTTCACTTTACTCAGGTAATAGTTTGTCAGGAAATTTATCATCAGTAATAATTAACAATTCTTCCTGACGCACACCCGCGCTATACTTACAATGACCTTCCATGCTGGGTCGCTTTTTTCTACGAGCATAAGCAAACTCAAGTATCTGGTTTTCTTTCCATTTGGCTTTTTTGGTCTGTGATTCCCATAGGAGGCCCTGCAATTTGTATTCTCTTAGAAATGGGGCATTCCAGGTAGTGGAGACCACTTATAAAACATATTGTGGAGGTACATGCGTAGGAGGAAACTAACGTATACCTCCGATTCACATCAAGGGTGCTTAAAGCTGCTTCTTTAAGCGTCCTAAGATTCTCTCATT
This sequence comes from Cooperia oncophora, assembly GCA_036418165.1. Lineage (NCBI taxonomy): Eukaryota > Metazoa > Nematoda > Chromadorea > Rhabditida > Trichostrongylidae > Cooperia > Cooperia oncophora. Next base: position 89,023 of record MU911921.1, on the reverse strand, counting down.
CTGTAGTAGTTTTGAATGTCCCTATATTACTCGAATTCAAGTTCTATCTGTTCATTATATCATTGTCACTGACGATAGCAAATGAGTAATGACGAAGTAGAACCTTCACTACACCCCTCTGGCAGTAATTAATGAGATATGTCATTTTTAACAAGGTCAGAATGCCAGTTCCAACTCGCAAATAGATAAATGTAAAAGGGTCATCAATCGAGGTAAAGGATAAAAAGCCAGGCGAGAAATGCAACCCACCATCCAATACTAGATAGCTTCACCGGTTGTGAAGATCCCCAAAAAAGTATTGCATAGGGGTGAGTCTGCTGGGACTGCAGTGTTTGACCCTTCAGCACGCTTATTCAATCCATTTGCCCACCAAGCTGATGTGATGTTCGTATTCTCGAGGTCAAACTACACTGGGCATAGAACTGTAGTCAAATATACTCACAACAAAAAACTTTTTGGCCAGCGTGGGTGAAGCAGTGAAGGGTAGACAGCGATTGTTTGTTCCACAAAATTATTTCTACTAAAACTTCAACCGGAGTTACCAACCGAAGTACCATTCGTTGTCTGCTGAAAGCTTTGAAGTAAGTTATGTCAGAACTTGAAAGTACTCTTGATATAACCATTTATAAATAGCTACCCAGCATTGATAAATGGATGACGGGCGATAGAGGGCAAAAAATCGCTCAAAAACGGACGAAAATGGTTAAGTAGGAGATTCAGGCGCAATCGGTCGTCCATGTTGTCGCACTGCCAACGGAGGCGAGGACGAGTTGTACAGCCTACAATACGCAATATCGATCGGCAATGGCCACTAACGCGGCGGTGATCGATTCCCGTCTCCTGTCGCGTCTATAGGATAGGACATCACCTCGCCCCGCGTCAAGGCAAAGTCTGAACGCCTTGCCCAGCGAAGTTTCTGTCATAGTGGATTATGACGAGGTTATAATAGGACGCTTCTCCCTACCAACATGAATGGCAAGTTCAAAGGGATGCAATGATTTTTGGCACCATTCAGCTATTACTACTCCAAAAACTCAAAATTTTTTGGCGAAACTTCGCCCATAACGGTAACTGGATGTCCTGGTCACGAGTATAACATTCGTTTTTGACGCTGGCGCCACCCCTTTTCTCACCAAAATCGGTGTGGACTTGCGCATCGGAGTTATTTCGTTTCTTGATCACGAATATGGCATTTGTTTTCAGCCCTGGCGCCATCAGGCGTCAATTTAGCGCCACATTCCTTTTACTCAAAATCGATAGAAACATGCATAGTAAGGGTGTTTGGAACTCCGATCACGGGAATGCATTTATTTTTCGACATCAGCGCCTTCAGTGCTCTGCTAAGGCTGACCATGGGAGGAGTGGTTCTTCAGGCCATGTGTGTAGCACGCACCTGCTAGTAACGACGATTTTTGGCGGTATTGGTGGAAATGGACAGTGTTGTATAACTAAAAAAATAGACCTAAGTGTGCACAGAAATGCTGAGATATTGGCAAGAGTCGGGCGCGGTACGGGACTCGAATCCGCATCTCTCGCTTACCGAGCTGTTGGGAGTGGCCCCGGTGGAGTAGTGGATGGTGCAACCGCCCGGTAAACGCGAGATACTGGTTCGACTCCCTTCCCGGGTCCCCTTTTACCCAATATCTCAGCATCCTTGTGATAACTTGGAGCACTCATGCGGCATTAAATAGCAATTATCGAACTAAAACAGCTTTAGACATGAAGGTCCACCATGTCCTTGTCTGCATGAAATCCGATGCTCCAATCGAAAGGGTAGTGCAAATTAAATAAACGTCGCACCCATTGCCGCGCGCGACAAAGCGGCAATTTACGGTTCTCTCGCCTTCTCCCCTTCAGGCTAGGCTCAGGCTTAGCGGAGCGCAGATGATAGTACTGTCCTTCACTAGCTGCAGGCCAAGAATGAATGTCATTTTTGTAATTAGTATGTCAAATGACACTCGTAGACGAGTTTTCAGCGGATTTGGCGATCTAGGGTATCTTATCTTATCTTGGCTTCGGCCTGTGGCGCGGGCGTCAGGCACTTTCACGCCGAGCGAATGTGATATCCGTGTTCAGGTGGTCAAATTACCCCTGGGGACAAGTTTTCAGGAACTTGATGATTTGGGTTTTTGGCGCCGGTGCCTGCCGGCGCCAAGCATCTTAAGACTACGCGGATGTGGTATTCGTGTTCAAGAGGTCAAACACCCCCAGAAGTGGACTTTCAGCTGAATCTGGACTCTTACCAGAGAGGTCGTTCAGGACGTGGAGCGCTTTCTGAAAACGGTTTTTTGCATTGTGTAGGGGCACGTTCATGGACTACCAAACTGACGTTCATTTTTCCTAAATGGCTCTTTGAATTCCAAAAAAGGAGTGAAGAAGAATTGAATAGAAACCGATTGGTTTTGAGCCCCTCTGGGCTCCAAATCATATGCAACTTTGACCAGTTGCTGAGTAGAGGGTCCTTATAAAGGCACTATAGGAGTCGAGGAGGATAATAGTCGCAAATGGGGTTTTACTTGCGCACGTGATTGAGAGTGAACGGCTCTGAGCGGCTCGGAATGGTTTCTTCAACGATCGGAGCCTGTTCAGCTACAACGACCGGATGGCCTAGTGGATAGCGTGGAGGATTAAAGGTCGAAAATTTTTTTAGCGAATCTTCGTCTATAGGGGTTATCGATGGTCCTGATCACGATTCTGACACTTATTTCTGGCGCTGACGCGATTTGACGGCAGAGTAGTGCTAAACGTTCCTTTTATGGGTGTGCACAATGAATACAGTGGGAGATTGATGTTGATCCAAATCGGAGACAAATGGCACCGCAGCTAAAATTAAGTACCATGTTAATGATCATAGCACTCACTCACACATAGAAACCAGTTTTCAGTGGTAGCCTTTCTTAACTGTAGGAGAAAATTGTAATAGAAGTATATCACCGACTCACGGGGTTCTACCGTTAAGAATTTGCCCATGAATGGCAAATATCCATGTTATACTCATGCACAGACATTTATGGAAGAGAGGATAGCGAAACTAAAAAAATGCAAAAACCGGCACACCTAGAGGAGTCAAACCATCAACACCCACCCTCACTGACCGATCGGTAATCCTTCACGCTATCCACTAGGCCATCCGATCGTTGCAGCAGAACACGCTGCGATCGTTGAAGAAACCTCCGACGAGCCGCTCAGAGCCGTTCACTCTCAATCACGTGCGCAAGTAAAACCCCATTTGCGACTATCTCCTCGACTCCTATAGTGCCTTTATAAGGACCCTCTACTCAGCAACTGGTCAAAGTTGCATATGATTTGGAGCCCAGAGGGGCTCGAAACCAATCGGTTTCTATTCAATTCTTCTTCACTCCTTTTTTGGTATTCAAAGAGCCATTTAGGAAAAATGAACGTCAGTTTGGTAGTCCATGAACGTGCCCCTACACAATGCAAAAAACCGTTTTCAAAAAGCGCGCCACGTCCTGAACGACCTCCCTGGTTAGAGAAACGCCGATAAAAAATTGGCCCGACTTCGGAAGACTGGGATAGTAATAGTTGAATAGGGCCAGAGTTCTTATTCAACGTGAGAGATTGAGCTCTTCGGCATGCCCTCTGAAAGTACCTTAAAAGGAGCTTAAATAACATAGCTCATTATTATCAATATTTAACAGAGCCCGACGCCTCGAAGAGGAACGACTCAACAAGTTGTGGCAGATACCATTTCTCTCTTTAACGAAAGCCAGTTCGAAAGTAGGTATCAACTTTTCAGAGCTTGCTATTATAATGCAATAACATTCACAAAAATAGAATTTAAGAAATTTTCGTCTACACAGAATGCTTTCAGAGTGGAGCTGCCAGTAGCCGATCACTGCAGAGCACAATGTCGACGAGTACAAAGCTTACAATCGATTCAAAAAAGGTTTTTTTGGATGAAAACTTGTTCCAGTTGTGCTACTAGAGCGAGCTATAGATGTAGTGCTGCATGTTACCTAAGGTGGTATACGCCATGCATGTGGACTATGTTGAGAAGTCTCCACACAGATTGACACCCATCCTCGACGATTTGCAGTTTTCCTTGCACAAAGAATTATTGTTCGGTCTGAAGACAGCATAGGTCCTACTGTTGAGAGAGTTACCCAGTGGGTTGCGACCTACTACTACTTATTATATTACAATGAATCGAGGGGAAATGTTGCGAAGAGTAATTTTCAATTGAATGTACCACTCCATTGCGGAAAATCAAAGTATACCACTTTACTGTGGGGAAATCCACCGTTCGTAAGCGGGAGGGGTAGGAGTTGGGTGTCTTTGATTCGCGTGTCAATAAAGCTGCGCCAATCTTTCCAGGACACTGGACATCACTCTTATTTCACAATCGGAAACGACCCGGTTGTTGCCAGAAAGCATCAGCTGAGAGTTCAGATGAAGAAATCGGATTGTGCTATACTCAGAAAGGTAAGAGAAAGAGATAGAAGGCTCGGGAAGGGTGGTACGAAAGGGTTGATCAGTGCTGTGGGGTGTGTCGCGTATTCAACCTGCCTTTTCAAAGCTCCAGAGACGTGGTTTTCTGTATATGCAAATGCTATTTGTGGGATCATTCTGTGCTACGGCCAATCTTTCTTCATAACCTCGTTGAGGAGTCACATTGTCAGCTACTTGATGACGCTCTACACCAAGCGTGTCTCAGTTCAGGGCTGTGAATTGGATCACATTTGGTATAGAGCATCACCAAGCTAGACTGAAATACGTCACCTATTGAGGTATTCATGGTGCGCTCATAATCAGAAGAAAAAGGAGCGCGCCCGCGATGACAGAGCATTTATGGCAATTTTCTAGAGTAACATCCCTTCTCTCTTACTGAGCAGCTCTCCTACATCTTCGTCTAAGGCCAAAATTATGGCAGTAAGATCATACGCAGAAAATCCCACCTGGGTGCTAAGGTATGTGCGAAACGTTCATAGTAAACACGTGAAAACCTTCGACCTCTCTACAAGGCAGCTCATGCTCACGCTAAAAATCGATTCGCGCTCCTTGTTTAGATGAGGAGCGATGATCGTGACACTCTTTGTCGATTTGTTGGATTATGCCTGGATGCCCCGGAAATGTTGTCTGTGTGGAAATATTGTTCCCGAGGATCGCTCAAAGTTAGTCGTGAAGTTCTCATAATAATAGCATATTCTCAGAGGAATCTTTCCAGGACGTTATCGAGAAAGGCGCCATTCAGATGGACTGGTTCTTCAAATACTCGCTCATAAAAGACATTATAGAGGTGAGTTTCTTCAGAGCACTTCGAGCAGTTTCTGTCTGTTCCCGGAGGAGACGGTCAGCAGAATCGTAAATTGCCGCTCCGTCGCGCACGACATTTGGGGCGGCTTTTCCTTAGAGGCAGTTGGCACGATGGTTTCCTACTCAGCCTAAAATGCTAGTAGGGCGCTGTATAGTGGGTAAATGGCGAAAGAACGGAGTGAAAAGGTCAAAATCCTGCGGAGAAAAAGCCTCCGTTCTCAGTGACTTGAAAATCGATTTCGGACGAGTTTTCCATTGGCATCTTGCCAATAACCGCTACCGAAGGTAAGGCTGTATACTCATATACCCATGCAGCATCACGCCCGTTTCAACCAATCCCTTCGCTTCGTAATTTGCTTAGCAAATGAATGAATACGAGCGGTGGTGACGCCTGCTCCTCCCGCGGTGCCACTGGGAACTGCTCGCTTTTCGAGTTGCTAAACGCAGACACACGAACGCAGGTGACAGGCCTCCGTGACGGGCCGGCCTACGAACGCCCACGTTACCCATTGTTTGTTCATGCCATATGTATATCGCGATAATGCTACGGCGTCCGCGGGAGCCGGCGCGCATTCGTATGGCCCGGCGAGTGCGGAAAGTATGCGAGGGTCCTCGGTGCAAGGACGACATCGGGGGCGACCGTGCTAGTCCAGATTTCAGGCAGTGTAGCGTGTAAAGTCCGTATTGCAACGTTGAACGTGGGAACCTTGACCGGACGTTTATGTGAACTGGCAGAGGCACTAGAGCTCAGACGAATCGATCTCTGTGCAGTGCAGGAAACAAGATGGTCCAGTTGCAAGTCGAGAGATATCGGTCGCGGCTTCAAAGCCGTTCTTTCAGGCAAGCCAAGGACTACTAACGGAGTGGCCATCACCGTCTCTCAAAGTTTCCGTGACTCGATAGCTAGCGTGGAACGTTTCGACGATCGTTTGATGAAGATTGTTCTAGCTGTCAAGCAGCGACTGTACCACTTCTTTTCGACATATACTCCGCAGACGGGATGCACTAAACAATCAAAGGACGAGTTCTGGACTTTGCTTGAGGAGAAGACAGCTGAGGTGCCGTCAGAAGACGTCGCAATTGTCGCTGGTGACCTTAACGGGCACGTAGGCGCAACGAAAGACGGTTGCAGTTGTCATGGTGGTTTCGTTATGGGTCACATAACGCAGATGGTGAAAGAAATCTAGACTATGCAGAGGCCCATAACCTGGTCATAGTGAACACAAAGTTCCGTAAACGCGACTCCCTCCTGATTACCTTTTACAACGGGAACACCAGGACACAAATTGACTTTGTTCTTGTCAGGCTCCGCGATCAAAGACTTGCCACAGGCGCGAAGACCGTGCCGTGTGTTTGAGTAGCCTCGCAACACCGCCCGCTTTTCTGTACGCTGAAGATAACGCCGCCCAGGTCGAAACAGATAGAGCGATTTGGACCTGAAAGAATCAAGTGGTGGCTTTTGAAGGAGAAGGAGGCAGCTGTAATCTCTCGCATTGGATTACCAACTGTCACAGCTGTCGATGAAACATGGAAGAATGCAGCCAAAGCGATAGCTCAGGCCACTCGCTCCGAACTTGGCACAGCGAAACCTGGAAGGCGTAGAATAGAAAAGCAGGCATGGTTGTGGACAGATGACGTAAGGGTAAAAGTTCACGAGAAGAAGAAGCGCTATTACTTGTTCCTCAAAGACAAGTCAGCTGACAACTGGCGGAAGTATCAGGAAGCGAGAAGTACGGCAAAGAAGGCTGTGGCTGCTACAAAAGCCGCTCACTTTGAAGATATCAGCAAGAAGCTGGAAACGCGGGATGGCGAGCGGCACATCTGCCGACTCGCCAAGGCTTGTCACCACCAGACCGAAGATGTAGAAAAGTTCATCGGCATCAATGACAAGAAGGGCCGCCTTTTGATGGAACGAGCAAAGGTGCTGAGGCGATGGCGCGACCATTTCGGAGAATTTTCCACAGTGGAATATAAACACCCGGCTATCCCCTGCACCTTACCAACACACAGTCCCGTTTAGAAAGCGTGAAGGAAACGGAGGCGGCTCTCAAGAAGATGAAGTCAGGCAAGGCAAGGGCCCTGACGACGTGGCGGTCGAAGTATGGAAGTCACACTGCTGGCATGCTGCCGAATGGTTGACAATGTTCTTCATTCAGGTCGTTGCAGAGAAGAAAATGCCCGAAGTACAATCATCATTACGGACTGTCGGGGCGTGTCAGTGCGGCTGCGTTTGGCGCGGTACCGAAGTCGTTCTGCATCAATTGTTGAAGCGGGCAAGTGACATCACTGCATTATATCCTTCCTATTACTCATTTTCTACCAACTTTTGTTGCATACGCATTTCAACAAACAGGCTGAGAACGGCTTCAACAGTGTGCGCACTCCTACTGGCTGACACGCCCGACAGTCTGTAATGATGAGGACAGTATGGCAAGAGAGCACAACGGTACCGATCTGTAAGAAAAAATTCAGTTCTGCAGACTGCTCAAATTATCGTCCAATTCGCTTGCTCTCGCACAGCATGAAAATTTTTGAACGAATTGTTGATAAGCGTCTTCGTGATATCGTCCAGCTCTCTACCGACCACTGTGGTTTCGTGACTGGCTGAAGCACCATCGACGCCATACATGCAGCTCGCCTCTTGCTGGAGAAACATCGTGAGAAGAAGCATGTCCACCTAGCCTTCCTTGATCTGGAGAAGGCATTCGGCCGTGTCCCACGTGAAGTTATATAGTATGCCTTACGACAGCACGGCGTTCCCGGAAGCTGATTGAGTGGGTAAGCATCCTGTACTTCAGTCCGAAGAGTCGAGCGGAGTCCAACAGGCATTTCGATGGGGTTCCCCATCACAGTTGGGGTGCACCAAGGCTCAGCGCTTTCCCCGCTGCTCTTCATTGTCGTCATGAACGCCATTTCACGGGACCTCCAAAAGGCGGCTCCTTGGACGCCTCTCTATGACGATGTGATGCTCGCGTGCGAGAATAAAAATGGTCTCGAGGAACAAGTGCAAGCTTAGGCTGAACGGTTAGCAAAGTTTGGGCTCAGACTGAACGTCAAGAAAACCGATTACCTGACGACTGACCCGGACAAGTCTGGTTCCCTTGAGGACAGCGGCAGTGTGCTCACGCGGACTACAGCGTTCAGATACCTCGGATTAAGAATTACGTCTGACAGTAGTCTCGACTCAGAAGTGAGCGCACGTGTGAGTGCTGCCTGGTCTAAGTTGCGGTCTATGACTGGCGTTCTCTGCGACAAGACGATACCAGATCGCCTCAAATCGAAGATCTATAGGACCGTCGTTCGACCAGTCGCGATATATGGCGCTGAATGTTGGCCTACGACCAGAGAAGTTGAAGCGCCCCAGGGGTCATGGAGATGAAAATGTTGCGATGGACTGCCGGTGTCATGCGTCTAGATCGCATACGCAATGACGACATAAGGAAGAGATTCGGTATTGCTCCTGTGACCGAGAAAATGCGCGAAGCTCGCCTTTGATGGTACGGTCATGTTCTTCGCGCGAATTAAGACACTGTCCGTAAGATTGGTCTTGAGCTCGAAGTTCCCACAAAGCGGCCTAGAGGACTCGCCAGGCAGCGCTGATCAGACACGTAGCACGCCGACTTGAATGTGGTTGGCACCCATTCGATCAAGCATTTAATCGGGCGAAGTGGCGTGACAAAATAAGGCAAGCGGACCCTGCTGCAGTGCGGGACAAACGCTGAAGAAAAAGAAGAAGAAGAAATGAATCAATAAATGAATACGAGCGTCTGGAACGGTTGTCCATTTGTGGGCGGGCTGGCGTGGCGGGCGATTGGGACGTAATGTTGTGGCTTGATAGGGCCCTGGGACGTAATGTTGTGGCTTGATAGGGCCCTTGATAAGGGCATCTTCCTCGGGGAAACCGCTATGCAGCGCCTGCCCAGGGTCGCGGAATTCCACCCTGCCAAGAGTATTGACCCTAGTCGGCTTGGGGCATTTATCGTGCCAACTGCCTTTAATTTGCACCACCCTTTCGCCTGGAGCATCGAACTTCATGTAGACAAAGACATGGTAGACACTTATGCTTTTTGTCATACATGGAGTATTCTCGACCAATGCCACGTAAAATCGTCGTCATTAGCGGGCGCGTTTTTGCGCGCGACGCCCTGGGCACTGGCGCGGCGAATTATGATTCTCTTGCCACATATCCTCTTACCGAAGTATGTCCAATTTCCTGGTTCACATAGGAATGGCTGAGATCGGTGCACTATCCAAGTCCAGCGCCAGAAAAGTCAGATTTGCACCAACTTTTGAGCAACATGTTTGGAATAACAGCTCCCTCAAACTCCGCTTCCGTGACTTTCTTTCCTGCTCCTTTCCCTCACTATTTAGCCATCCTCAAAGAGGTGGTCAGCTCTGCAAGTTGAGAGGAGGGTTGACACAATGAGCTCTGCAAGTACACTCATACACTTCGAGCCACACTGTCCAAAACCAAATTTTCGGAGCCAAGGCAAGCGGCAAGTAAGCTGCAGGTCATAAAGACATGTCATTGAATGACTCATGAGCGGAAAAGCAGCAGGGTTATGATGCGAGTAGATTACTTTCACCAACACCTTCCTTCTAACTCTTTTGTTTCAGGGTATACTGTATTTGCACCAGACCTACGGTCCTCACGGTTGGCTGAGCTCTGCTACTTGTTTAGTGGACGAGAGATGGCAAGTAGGTGATCATGCCTGCAATAGTGTTGTTGCCCGCTTTATGGTTTGCTGTCAGTCAGTGGTACACTTAAGCCTCCTGCCGGAAGAATGCACGGAACTCAAGCCTTCCTGCCTTAAGTTCTGTGCATTCTTCCAGAAAAGTTTGTTTTTTCTCCCAACATTTTTTGTATTAAGGCTAGTGTTTCAGGTGAGAATAACATATTATGGTCTGGATACTATCAAATCACTGGAGGTTAAGGAGCCAAGATGTAAGCTGAACTTCTACTGAAGTGTGAATTTTGTCATTCCGAATTCATATTAAGGGAGGTGATCACAAGGTTACATGTAGTTTATAACATCCCAATCAGTCGAGGGCGGCGAGAGAAGCGCTGCATGGACCTGCCTTCGGATGCCTTGTTCTACTAATAGTGATCGAGTAATGATCGATTCAGGAAGAAAACAGCCAGTGAGTGGAACGCTGCAGCCGGATACCGACTGATTACCTGGCTGGTTGTGGCGGTATAAACTGTGAGTGGGCAGCAGCTGCGGTCACAGCCCACCTTCGATGCAGATTGGATCCAAAATGCACGCAGAATAAAGTAGTTTTTTTTCAGATTATTAGTACTAGAGGCATAGTCCCATGTGGGGAGTAACTGAAGCGTCAACCATAGCTCGAACAGCGCAGCCGCTGATCTTTCCAGGTTGAATGAGTAGGGAACTGTGGTATAGTAAAAACAAGTATATAGATGAAGTGTAGAAGCAGTCCCGTTTTTAGCACAATTCTTTGTTAGGAGGTCCCTTCGGAACAGCTTTGCTCGGCACGCGTTCAGGCTTCTTGGTTTAAAGACAGCTCCCGCGATAAAAGTCTCATGGATAGCTGCTTTCCAGTTATGAAACAGCAGCTGATAAGTAATCTCCCAAAGAGGAAACAGGCAAGAAGCGTTCTCCAGAACAACATAAACAAAATCGCTCCCTCACAGTTACACCTCCCTGCGGTCTCTGTGCAGCCCTTAGCTCACAAGTCTCTCTATCACATCTCGTAGTTGATATCATCCAGTGCAAAAGAAAAAATACAAAAAGAAAGCAACAAAAACGCAGAGGAAAAACTCTGGAGAGGAAAAAGGAATTTTATCAACACGCTGTCTGAATCTGTGATTACGGTAGAGAAAATTGCGTCACTCGTGTTTTTTACGCGTTTCACCTCGCAAAATGAGTTGAATTGAATGTATATACCTCCAATGAGTGAACTGTAATGAAGGAGAGCAGAATTATCCAGGGGCATTAGCAATGCCCGCCGCCCCAACTAAGAACAAGTGAGTGGCCTCCGTCGGAGGACTTCAAGTAAAGGCGGTCCGACTGAGGAGGAGTTAGAACTAGCACTCTGAGCGGCTATAGCAGCCTCCACGCTCACAATAGAGTCGCGAAAGGTGAACAGTCTCCTAGCTTGGAGGCTAGACTACTTACACAGCAAAGGCGATCACGAGCCACTTTAATCGCGGGGGCTGTCTTTAAAGGCACATTCCGCGATAAAGTAAGGCTATGACCTCTCAAATGTGTCGGACGATCCGGAAGGCGATTTTTGAGGCTGCGCTACTTTCAAAATGTGAAAAACGGCAAGAACTCCGCTAGAAGCTGACTAATTAGGCCCATGGACACCCCTTAGGCCCATGCCGACCCTCAGCGGCTGGGCAAGCACTAGCCTAGTAGCCACTAGTGTTATCTTTCTCTATAACATTTCGGACTGCTTTTTCTGCTGCTTTTCTCCGCTAATCAGATACTTAGCACTTTTTTGTGCCTACTTGAGTTCCGTTTCCCGCGATTCGCGGTCGCGAACTGTGCCTTTAAGTGTAGTGTAACAAGTTGGGAAATATTTGGTATTAATCCAGCTAAGAACAGATACAATCCTGAAGACTATTCCACTAGACTGGAAACCATAAGATAGGCATCAATCAGTCGAAGTGTGCTACAGGGCTTACTTTGATCTCCCATACCGCGGAGCGGGATCCAGTAAACAGTAATAGGAAATAAGCGATTGATGAGCAACTATAACCGCAACCTCCATGACCTCATAGGATTTCAAAACTTGCAAAGGTCGAGAAATGGCGCGAGGTCATAGTCATAGCCGCATACTTCTTTCGGCACTTCTTGCAACCTAAAACGGCTACAGCGTGTTTCGAGACGAAATCTCCGCTTCTACTGTTAGAATCGTCGACGCCTTTATGCACTCGCCTCCACGCCACACTTACCTTCAAACTCCCACCTTCAAGCAATCACTTTTTCGGCTGAATATTACATGCTACGCTATGAAATGGCAGCCAGTTCTGAGTAGGTTTCATTGAGTGGACTTTATTTTTGTCTTCTGGTTCACATAAAAAATCGCAAAACCTGCCTTTCTTGTTTTGAGTTGCATATGAAAAGAAAGTCTCGGATTTCAGAGCGAAGCGGAGATTTCGCTTCGAAATACGCAGGAGCCGTTTTAGGTTGCAAGAAGTGCAGGTAGAAATAGTATGCGGCTACGAACCGTGACAGTTTAGCGACTATAATAATACGTTAATATTTTTTCTCCTCACTTCGACACGAACTTTAATGAATCTAGTTCGGCTTTAGATGGGCCCTTCACCAAGGAGATCATTCCAGCTGTGTCCGGCGAGGCCATTCCAATCAGTTAGGGGTAGTAGAGGGAGAATGGGCGCTATTCTAGAAAATGCATATATGTTATATGCATTTTCTAGAATAGCATGCATATATGCTATATGCACCGATCACTAGGCAAGGTGATCGGTGCATATATGTGTCGATACTGACCATGATTGATGAACTGTCAGTGATTACTTTCGTAAGATCCACCACACCATGAGCACAGTGGTCCGCATTACCCAAAATAGCTAGTTTATTCCCACGATGTCTGCAGAGGGTAGGGCTACGGTGACTCATTAAAGTTGACGTCGATATTCCTTGTGGTCACAAGGATTTTTTATATAGTTAGCATTTGTAAAGGTTCTGGAACCCTTCAAAAACCTCATTGGGACGCAATTAAAGGTCGGGCTCATAGGAAATTATTACTGAACACAAGTTAACTACGGGCGAGTTGATAATACAGGTAACAGGATACCCAAAAATTTTCGTGATATTAAAATTCGATGCAAGAAAGCACTCTGTAGAACAGCAATCCTTATAGATTTATGTCAGTTGAGAACAGGAGGATTAACTGGGTGAAAGGCTCAATAAAAGCTTTGTACATATCCATGTCAAGCTCATAGTTGGTCATGGAATGCAATACTAGCCAGAGATTTGACGAATGAAATGAACAGTTATTTCAGTGCTTTCACCTCTAACGAGGAAGGTGGTTCAGGGCGTGCCCCGCTTTTTCAAAATGATTTTTCGCAAGTAGTAGGGACTCGCACATAGACCACAAAAGTGGTGCTCATTTTCGCTGAGCGGCTCTAGGAACGCCAAATAAAAGTAGTGAAAATTAGGAACATGTGTTCTCACATAAGAGACGTTCAGTACTGGCGCCAAATCGCGTCGGCGCCGAAAATAAGTGTCGAAATCGTAATCAGGACCATCGAGCACCCCCATGGACGAATTTCAGCCAAAAAATTTTTTTCGATTCTTTCGGGCTGTGGTGGACCATTTGGTCGGCAGTGGTGACCGATGCTCACATCTTCGTAAAGATGATGACGTGACCAAGACATAGCAGGTCGCTGTGCAGGACAGCCATATTTCAAGGGTGCGCCCAAGGCCCTTTCATACTTGTCACCAGTGTGGGTGGTGGCGGCATTCGTGGAAAAGCATCTTGGGTCTTTGCCGATTCCTACCACCTGCTCGCTTGATAGAGTTGTCGTTCTCCCCTACCGAGAAACAGAAATTGCACTCATTCAAGTTCCTCAACTTTTTTTATAAGTCATGTTTTCAAGTTCTTACCTTCCTATTTTCTTGAATGAGTTTCATCGATATTGTTAGTTTTATTTTTATATTTCAATAAAGAGAGGAATCCGTATAATGAGGACTGCAGACTTCAATTCTCCCTGGCACAAGTCCAAGAAAGTCATCTTTTTGGCCGTTAGATTGTCCACAGGGGTGATCGATGGTCCCGATCACGATTTTCACACTTCTTCGACGCCGACGTAATTTGGCGCCTGGGTAGCGTACACGTCCCTTATATGTGTATACCCAACGCATTCATAGGAAGAAATCAAGTTTAATAAATGTAATAAATCAATATGAAAGAGAAATCCATTTATCGCTACTATGTGGCTCCATATTAGCGATAGATGGCACCGTAGTTGTAAGTGAGTTCCACATTCGTAAGTACGATCTTCCTTATGGTAGGTAAAACTTGGAACAATTGAAGAGCACCGATTCATGGAGTATCCGCATTATGAAATGCGCTCATAAATGGCAGCTCTCGGTTTTATATTCATGCACGATCATTTATAAACAGAAGGAAAGCAAAAGCTGAAAAATGCAAAACGTCACGCTCTACGGGGACTCGAACCATCAACCACACCCCACTGCCCGTTTTAGAGTCCTCCTCGCTATCCACTAGTCCATCCGATCGTTGTTGCTGCGCTCCGCATTGATCGTTGAAGAGACCATTCCAAGCAACCTTCACTCTTGATCATGTACCACAGGTAAGACCCCATACCCGACTATTTTTCTCCTCGATTGCAATAGTACCTTTATAGGGACCCTCCACTGAGCAAGTGGTCAGATTTTCAAGTTCACACCTCATAGAGGTTTAGAAACAATCGGTTCCATAGATTTCTTTTTCACTCCTCTTTTGGCATTCCAGGGGCCGCTCAGCGAAAATGAAGCGCACTTTTATGGCACATGTGCAAGGCCCTACAAAATGCAGAGAACCATTTCGAAAAGCGAGGCACAACGTGAACGACCTCCCTTGCAAAGTTCCATCTTAACTACTTAGGTTTACTTCTTTTTGTGCCTTCGAGGTTGTAAGGTGGAACTGTTTATTGGCGGCCTAACGTTTCGACCAGATCGTCGTCTTCGGAGGCCTGAACATAGCTCAAGATTTCTAATTTGCTTCCTAAACCGTCAAAGGCCTCGTCCCCCTAGCGTTTCTGACAAAACTTCTAGGAACAACCGAAAATATCCCGTGTGTATAACCAACTCACCAAGTCCACCGCGGCAGGAGCGGAAGAAGCCGCCCAGTCAGTTGTTAGTAGTATTTGTGAGACTCACTGTGCTGTCCTTACATATAGTAATTATATTCAAGGCTTGCACGCCTCACTGCTTACACTAGCAGCCAGTGCGGTAAAAATGGCAAGAGATCATTTGTTATGGATAAGCACTCATTTCGGTTGTTCATTCTAGGATTCCTAGCAGAAATCCAGAATGCCTCCAGCGCTTTCCTGGCGGAAACCTCAGTCTCGTACGCTAAAACTTTGCACTTCACATCATGGTCGGTTCCGCAATGCTCTTCGATCAGATGCTTGCCCAGCGGTAATGTTAGTTTACCACGCCTTTTATCAGCAAGATGTTCCTTGATGCGCGTTGCTAGCACTCTTGCAGTCTCCCCAATGTATGTTACATTACATGTATGGCACTGAATTTGTTATTAGATCACGCCAACTTTGGCGCAATCTCCTATTCTACCATTAGGACATACAATGCTTAGATTCGACCAGTCATAAGTTGCGTGGGTGGACCATCCGATCGAATTTCATGGTTTCTCAACTGCATCGTGTGCCAGTTCCTGACCAAAGTTCCCTCTCACCTGACCAACACGACCAAGTTCCTTGATCTTTTACGCAGTTCACGGCTGACAGGCACCTGCGTAGTAGAGTCATTCGATGTCGTTCGCTTTATACTAACGTTCAAAACGATCAAGCTCCACAAGCATTGTCCGAAATGTTGGACAGGTATGTAGGAAGCAATAAGACTAGATAAAGCGCACATCATGACTCTAATCAAGGCATGCTTGGAATGCAAAATCTTCAAGTGGTCAGGAGCTTGTAATTCTCAAACGAGAGGTCTCGCTATGGGTCAACGCTTAGCCTCAGTGGTTGCAATCTGCTTATCAGCAGAATAGAAGAACCAATACTGGAACGCTTACCATTAATGCACTGCAGGTACATAGATGACTGCTTTATTGTAACATCGACACAGTCCTAAATGGATGAGTGTTATCGTTTGATGAATCAGCAGTCGCAGTACATTAATCTCACACGAGAAGTCCCGCGAGATGGTTGGCTCTTCTACCTGAACACTCAGGTGAAGGTTTCCGATGGTATGCTCAGTGTGAAGTGGCACAGGAAAGCAAGCTCCAAGAACATCTTGATTCATGCCACATCTGCACATCCTTCCAAGTTGAAACGTGCAGTTGTTGGAAACACGTTCAAGACAGCTGCAAACGTATGCACCGGACTGACAGAACGGCAAGAATCCATACGATTGGCTGCTGATATAGCTGCTTCAAATGGCTATGCCGTTCCACACGTCCACAGAAGAACTCACACTGAGCGCCCGAACGTACCATGTGAAACTCGCCAAAGCAAGATCCCTCTATCTATACAGTTCATATCTGATAATATAACTGCTGCAATTCAAAGATGTCGCTCGTGCACAGCTGACCAATGACGTTGTCTTGGTGAACATTCCCAATGACAACATCAGGCGCCAGCTTGTGCCAAACAGGCTCTACGATAAGCAGTGTATATCAGACCATTGCATTGTATGTCCTCATGGTAGAATAGGAGATTGCGCCAAAGTTGGCGTGATCTAATAAGTATTTCAATGCCAGACATGTAATGCAACATACATTGGAGAGACTGGAAGGGCGCTAGCAACGCGCATCGAGGAACATCTTGCTGGTAAAAGGCGTGGTAAACTAACAACACCGCTGGGCAAGCATCTGATCGAAGAGCATTGCGGAACCGACCATGATGTGAAGTGCAAAGTTTTAGCGTACGAGACTGAGGTTTCCGCCAGGAAAGCGCTGGAGGCATTCTGGATTTCTGCTAGGAATCCTAGAATGAACAACCGAAATGAGTGTTTATCCATAACAAATGATCTCTTGCCATTTTCACCGCACTGCCTGCTACTGTAAGCAGTGACGTGCAAATCTTGAATATAATCACTATATGTAAGGACAGCACAGTGAGTCTCACAAATGCTACTAACAATTATCTGGGCGGCTTCTTCCGCTCCTGCCGCGGTGGACTTGGTGAGTTGGTTATACACGCGAGATATCTTCGGTTGATCCTAGAAGTTTTGTCAGAAACGCTAGGGAGACGAGGCGTTTGACGGTTTATGAAGCAAATTAGAAATCTTGAGCTATGTTCAGGACTCCGAGGACGACGATCTGGTCGAAACGTTAGGCCGTTGATAAACAGTTCCACCTAACAACCTCGAAAGCACAAAAAAAATTAAGCACAAATAACAACGATGCCGAGGTTCTATGAAGAGAGAAGTTGGAGACTATTAACTACTTGGAATGGAACTTAGATTAGTCGATCAGTAAGAAGTGTCAAAGTATTTCAGACTTACTGTGGACCGCCCCTGAACACATCCGAGACCCAGTGATGCCACCAACCAAAGAAGGCGATGTTTACAGGTGAGCTTACGATGCTGTTCCGTTAGGTGAAAGATCTGTACCAGAGACGATTTCTTTCAATTTTTAAAGTAGATCTGAGCAACTAGAGGACAGCATTCAAAGGGAGGGCGTTCACGTTGCAGCTGCCGTGAACGCCAGCCTCATATATCGCCACCGTGCCGTGTCTAAGTGCTGCCACAAGCCATTGCAGCAACTGCCGTAACGTCGGCCCCACCAGCTGACTATGCCGTGATCCTGGCGCTGCCCTTAACCATTGTCGCAACCCGGCGCAGCCCTAACCATTGCCGCAACTTCCGTGAACGTCGGCCCCATCCAGCCAACAATGCCGTGATCCCGGTGCAGCCCTTAACCATTGCCGCAACCCGGCTCTGCCCGTAACAACTGTCGCAACTGCCGTGAACGTCGTCCCCATCCAGCCAACTATGCCGTGATCCCGGCGCAGCCCTTATCCATTGCCGCAACCCGGCTCTGCCCGTAACAACTGCCGCAACTGCCGTGAACGTCGGCCGCATCCAGCCAACAATGCCGTGATCCCGGTGCAGCCCTTAACCATTGCCGCAACCCGGCTCTGCCCGTAACAACTGCCGCAACTGCCGTAAACGTCGGCCCCATCCAGCCAACTATGGCGTGTCCCAGCCGTGCCCTTACCATTGCCGCAACCCGGCTCTGCCCGTAGCAACTGCCGCAACTGCCGTGAACGTCGGCCCCATCCAGCCAAATATGCCGTGATCCCGGCGCAGCCCTTAACCATTGCCGCAAACCGCCCGCCTTCGGCGGCGATCCGACTGGGCCTCAGTTTGGATGGCCGGGGACCCACTTCACAACGCATAAGGAGATCGCCCCCTCGGGGCGGATTCGACTGGGCTCAGTTTGATCGGCGCCGGGGAACCACTTCAACTACGCATAAGTGAGGATACGCCGGCGGGCGATCCGAACTGTTCAGAACTAACAACAAAGGAAAGTCGATACTCGAGCAGGACATTCAGTCGCAGACAATATGGGATGCAGCATGATTTGCAAGGAAGCCATCATTTTGAACAGGTTTCGGATGCTCAGATTGTCCCGAAGGAAGTGGGAATGAGTATGCCAAGGAATGGCGATGGGTAGCGAGCCACATTCCTCTTGATCACAGCGAATATACAGGGGGGGGGGCAAAAAAGAGTTACTTCGACCGAGTCACATATCAGCAAAATTTCGCTGCCCAGACAGAGGACGTGAATACGAGTACCAGGGCAGAAGATACCCAAGATGTTCTTCTACAAGCAGGAGCTGGCTCTCGCCCATCACCTTCATGTACACCAAAATATGAAGTCATCTCCAGTTGCAGCCTGACTGGAGAAGACCTCTAGAATTCACGTCACCTCCAAAGAGCTGGGAAACTTCTAGTATGGAGTCACCCATGGATAGCTACCTGGAGACCAGTACTTTCAATCTGGAAGACCTCCAACATCGAGCAGCTCCGACAACGTCGCCACGGTCTAGGACATCATCTTCACCGCAGTCGTCAAGGCGCTGGTTGATGGTATGGACCGGACGTACCTGGAATGGGAAGACCACTATTTTCTTCGTGGACTCCGGACATAAGGTGAGTTTGGCGGTTACATTGAGTAACTCGTGGAGAATATCCTCCTCGCATGTCGTCGTCCGTACCTTCTTGGAAATATTGTACTGCTACAGCATTGGGTGCCACCACATGGAATCGAAGGGCGTTGGAGAAACTCTCGCCCCACTTGGAATGGAAGCGGGCTGGGTACCTAAAAAAGATGGATTAACCAAGTAGGTCACCTGATCTGAACCCCTTCGATTACCCGGCTCAGGCGGAGCTCCATAGGATGGTCTACGGTGGCGGAGAAATCGACTATCTCGCTGATCTCAGGCACCACACCGAGGTCGCGCGCCAGAATCTCTCGATGGCGCTCGTCCAGAAGTCTGTGGTGGCATGATAGTATTTAACATGCTCTTTAATATGGTGGTGGAAATGTTCGATGAGAATTTAATAAAGTGTAATTTATAGCGCTTCGAACGTCAATGAAGAAAAGTGATTTTTTTAGCCCCTCCTGTACAATCCTGTCTGCTGCGGATACTGGGGAGTGGGAGCACGTTTCCCATCTATAATAAATTTAGTTTAGTTTATTACATGACATCGCCATTAAAAGAGGACGTTATTGAAATACGGTAAGAAGCTGAACGACAACAATTAGTGTGAATTAGGCTGGCGCCGCGCTAATCCCCGCCCCCTGACACCCCCGGGGTCTGCAGTGAGAACGACTACAGCTGCTTCTGTTGCATGGTCTATTAGAAACTGATATGTTCAAACGAAGGTAGTCCCATGGAATTCAGCTTTGATCTTCGGCGGGTAGGGAGGACCTTTTTTACATTCCTGGGAACAACACTTAGAAAAAATGTGCCATTCGGTAGGTTATGGTTAGGCGCCACTCGTTTTTTGCTGAATTGGCCTAATTAGTCTTCGCTGTTTGATAACCACTTTTTGAGATACATTGGCACGCATTTGACTTCCATTCAGTCTCGTAGCTGCTTTTCAGTGCTATATGGCCCATACAATGAGTTGCGGGACCAACCGATGTACAGTTGAGTGTTCTCTTCCTCCCAAACAAGTTTGATACCAATTCACCGTCCTCGAAGAGTGGGACGGCTTGGTTAGCCTGGGCAAGAGCAGCCCACGTAGTGGGGGCTTAAAGGCGAAAGCGCAGGCGGTTAGTGAGCAGGTAGGAAAAAAGCAGAAGATACAACAAAAACTCTTCAATTAGCCCTTTCGTTTGACGATTTTCCGGGCCTGCTAGTGGCGCGGCTGTCTGCTCTGAGCATCTAGCGGTACACACTACTCAGTAAAAGGGTATCCGAGGGTCTATGTGTCTAGTGGATGACAAGTGTGAAAAACTAGTGTAGTACGGGTGCAGTATATAGCGTAAAATATGTTCAGTGTGAATTGAATTATGTCGCGGGACAAAGGGGCGGAGTTATCTGGGGTGGGGCATGTAATGGACTCCGTTGCGTACTTGATATACGAGGTGGGCTTCGCGCAAGATTGGAAAAGCCGCCTCGAACCTAAGAACCTAAAAAAATCCATGTTATCTAAATGGTGAGTTGAAGCGATGTCAAACCCATACTACCTTGCGAACACTACATTCTATTGCATGAGCTCCCTTTGAGAAAGCGGTAAACGGAACTGGAATGTATACTGAAGGCCCAGCGTAGAGGGCCAAGCAGAAACAAGAGAGATAGACTACAAGTTGAACCCACACAGGGAATGGAACCAGTATTTATTGACAGGACTGTCAGCACACCGCGTCCACATACGGTAAATCTCTTCATCACACCTTAATCAGTTTCAACTCATGACGGCCGCACCTCCTGCGTTTTGCACTGTAGAACCGCTGAAGTTGGAGAACTTCTGAGCATGCGGACTCGACTTCTTGAATCTGCATTTCGACGGTCAAACTTTTTGTGCAAAATGTCCACGTCCGAGTCCTTTGCCTCGACTGCAGTTGACTTACCAAGTCTTTTGCAACTTTTGTAGAGAGCCGGGTCTTCTCTCTCCTACCATTGCTAAAACACTTCATTTCCGCTTAAGCACCTGATGCACTTCATCGTCCGTAAATCATGCTGCCTTGTCTGCTTTGGTTGAGCCTGTGCTTAATCAGCTTCCACCAGGCAGTGCTTTACGTCCTTTACATTTTCGAGAAGTGATCTTCTGTCCTGTGGATGGGCGACTTCCGCTTTTTCCCTCCAAGTATGTAGGCTATATTCTTCGCCTTCCTTTTCGCGAAGAACTTGTTGCAAATCGGTGGGTCGGGTTTGTTCCATGACCATCTCTCCCTTAAAGAAGGAACCCGCGATTACTCGCCATCTCAGATGGTGGATTAGGGGGTTCCATATAGGCGACAAGGGGTTGAGTAACTCGTTTGTGAAAAAAGCACAAAAAACATGTCACCTGCCCTATATAGAATCCCATTTCGATCCCAGTTCGTACGTGCCCAATCAATTCTATCTCCAAAACTACGTCCTCATATGCACGGCTGATTCACCGATAAGACTTCTACGATCGTACGAGTGGCGATTATCATGCTTTTTCGTCCTGCAATCTCATTTTTCACTGGAAGTTGGTCATTAGGGCGGAGTCTGGAGTCGGAGTCACTGGAAAAAAGGAGGAGCCACTGAACCGATATTGCGCTACAACGCCCCTCAGATAGAAATATTTGCCGCGAAACCGCTACAAGGTTCTTCGTCGCGGATCACTCTAACCTCCTGACGCCATATTTTCAACTTCGATACCTGATCGCGGACCGTGCCTTTAACATTCCTCGTTATTTTTTCTCTGCTTCTGTGCAGGACAGCATCTTTGCTAAACGCTAAGTTCGATGGAGCGAGCGGAACGCTGCAGAGAACCAGTGTAAGGAAGACTACAAAATATTCAATAATGATCAGCAATATCGATATTTAGCACGAACTCGTGAGTACGTACATGAAGAAATAATACAATTGGAGCAGATTTGGCGTATCGAACTTTTCAAACCTTAAAGGCAGCGTCCGCGATCAACCAAAGTGAAAAAACCCTCCAATGAAAACGAACGCGGAGTTCGCAACCACAGCGGATATCCCACTCTTGCGGCTCGAAATGTGTTGATTGACGAGGGCGGAGTCAACAAGGCTGAGCTGACGCCTCCTTCCCTGTTAATCCCACCCCGACTGGTTAACAGTTAT
The DNA here is from genome assembly GCA_036418165.1 of Cooperia oncophora. Lineage (NCBI taxonomy): Eukaryota > Metazoa > Nematoda > Chromadorea > Rhabditida > Trichostrongylidae > Cooperia > Cooperia oncophora. Next base: position 66,775 of record MU911921.1, on the reverse strand, counting down.
CAGTGCTTGCTGGCATTGATAAACGCTAAGTTTCTGGAGTTCCGAGCCGGAGACGTGTATTGGAGAACTCACCGAAGGTTTGCGAAACTCGTCCACATGCCTTAAATTTCGTAGGGTCTTATTTCACGCTCTTCCACACATTTTTCCTACTTTTTTTTGATCAGTGCTTCATTGGTCACCTGTTCTAACAAATTTGACCCCTGAGACCTGCCAAAGTCCATCGCGGGCGCTGTCTTTAAAGAAACATCTGCTTGCGTGGGCAAAAATCACCTGAAATCAGAGATTACACCTTTCCACCACTTTTACGTAGAACAGTAGTGCACGTCGCACGCTCGCACCAAATCGATCGATGGTGTGCAAGCTCTATTTTTACTCACTTCAACGCGAATATGTGCTTCGAAGGTATATTGATGTTCGCGACTGAGGATCCTTAATAGCACAGAAGGAGTCGCGCTTATCAGTGGCTCAGAATGCCGTTAAAGGAGACAAAATGTCTTCTGAACTAACCTGTCTTCAGGAAAATTGTAGAGCTTCCAATAGAGCAATAGTATAAGGTTAGACGGGTTTTGCAGTGCGGGTGCCTGGAGTACCCTTTGGAGGAGATTAATCTACATGATCAACCCTCAAGAGGTGTCTCAGGAAAATGACCCGGAAGCCTACCTATTTAAACCACTTTACTAGTAAGACAGTGCAGGTGCCAGTGCGGGTGGTGACAGGTGCACCTCATTGGTCGACTTCCCAAAGGTTGGTTCTTACCGTTTCCGTGGTGTCATCGTAGTGGTTCACGACCTCTATGAACTTCCTCTGTAGGTTGAAATGGTAAGTGAATGAGTAGCTTGGAGGATTTCTCTCGGCTTCTCAGGCTCTGGAAAAGGCGACGACGCCGAAACGTCAGTCAGGTAAAAAAGATTCGTAAGAGTCTTGGTGTCGAGCTGATTCAATTTGCTGATTGTAGAGCATGTTGGTAAGAGAAGAAATTGCGCGTTCTGTTGGCTTTTTGGTTTTGCAAAATATTGCGTTTAAAAGAAGTTCGTCTAAAGCATAAAAACCCCCTTGCTATTCACCCCTAACGCGTCGGTAATCCATCCGAAATATTTCACGAAAGGGGAAAGATTCAGACTGTGAGTAGGTAGAAAACACTAGAGAAGAGACATGGCCTCAACATGCCGCCTTCTGTTTCTCAAAAGCACCACGCATAAAAAAGCTATCACCCCAGAAAGAGCCCTTTCAACCCGTTCAACAGATCTGCTCCACCGCTAATTTCCCATGGGATGATAACGCGACCGCAACCGCTTTCGTGTCGTCGCGTACCTAATCGTTCTCCTCAGGGCAAACAACTAGAACCGGAAAGGAGGGGGGGGGGTCGTACCAGGATCCTTTTTCGGGAGCGGGGTCTACTAACACCGCTATTTCACACATCACGATGGCCCTTGTATGCAACAGCCCTTGTATGCAGGTAGGAAAACTTGGACGAGGATTCTAGTCACTTCTCTGTGCCTTTTTCTAAGCCTTTTCTCTCGCTAACAACGTGACCTGGCACTCATGATTTAATCACTGGTCCTGTTCAACTCAGCCCCTGATGACTTCCGCTACCGCCATGGCAACACCATTCCTCTAAGTGTCTCTTCCATTATTGAAAAGGTTGATCCCTTCCGGCTTGCCGGCTTTGGCTTCTTCCGACGTGTTTCCTGAAGGCAGAATGTACCTGATTTCATCACGTTAGCGAACTAGTGGGGCTTCCCATTCAACGGCCTCATGTGCAGAGTTTCAATTAATGCCTCCTTCGGACGAGAGCTACTCTTTCAACAGCCCTTGTATGCAGGTCGGAAACTTGGACGAGGGTTCTAGTCACTTCAAGGTCTCACTCCCATTACCTCTGATTTTGTTGCTACTTCTAGATATATTGCAGTGGCCGGGTTCTTGATGGTCCAGCTAGTCGGTCTGGTCCTGAAGCTGGTGCCGGCTTGCCAGGGAATGAGGGTGCTATATGTTTATAAGTGCAACACTTGACAGTTTGAAGATCCAAAAGTTCGGACTGCGGAAAGAAGACGTTTTGAAGAGTACATTTTGTGCTGCTAGCGGGAAAAATTGAGAGCGAAGTGACGCACTGGTTCCTCTTGTTCGCTGCGGAAGCTGAGGAATGTCAGCAGGGGCGGGAGGAGGCTGGACTTAGTCCGGCACCGCCCGCTTTTCACTAGTTGGATGGGCGCTCGCTCGTCTCGCCAGCTTCCACGGACAGAGATTCCACAGGAAAAATGGATTAGCGCCGAGCCAAACTAAGGCCCTTCAGCCATTTTTGGCATCACACTTTATATGAAGGAAAACTGTAAGTCACCTCCAAAGACGATCGTTGCCATGTGTGAGGGAGCTGCACTAACGTGTCACTTCATTCACCGAACAAATCAAAAAACGGGGCTGTAAGGTAACGGTACCCGAGTGCCGTCACCAGGCTCCACCCGCGCTATGCGCAAGGTGCAGTGGCGTCAGCGCCGATATCCCACACCGAAATGCGTACTCTGCGGTAGGGAAAGTGAGAAGGGCAGACATGTAGCACGCTTGGCTGTGCTCATGCGTGAGACTGCCGTGCGGCGCGAGATACCTGGAGAAAGAAGCAAACTGTTATAGCTGCGGACCCGTTTTTCCCACAATCCGCAAGGACTAGGATCTACTGAGGTGAGTATGTAGTTCTTCAAAAATGACCACTTAGGGGAGGTGCTGACGACTCCCGTGGAAACCTGCTCCTCTCCTGGCATCTGCTCTACCTATGCAAACGCCTGACGCCAGCAAAGAACTGGATGTGCTTGAAATCTGAATCCGTTTATTTGTCAATGACAGAACAAAGTCTAACAGTTTTTTTTCGTATGCGAATACATTCGTGAATGGGAACGAGTTTTCGAGTGACGCCATGTCCTTTTCGAGTCACTCTGGCCTCTCTGTAGGAGTTTTGAGAATGTCCAATGGTCCTATCAGGTTTTATTACCACAATGGGAGATAAGAACCAAGAGTTATGGTAAGGGTTATCCTTTCCGTGTCCCTTATTTTGGGCAGGATTATTCAACGTGGGTGTTAGAGTGAAGTGAGTACCGAAAAAGCAAGGGCATATGCGACACAGAAGCCAAACCTCCAAATAGCAAGGCGATCAAACATCAAGGCGATCGAACATCTAATACGGATAATTTTGGAGGGCGTTTTATACAGTACCAGTAATAGCGTCTCATGCCCGACTTGAATGGTAAAGCAACCAGAAAGGTGGAAGTAAAAGGAGTTGGGACTGTGGTGCTCGTACACATTTCGGTTAATGTTAACTCATACCAACAACAGAGAATAACACCAACTAACGCTGATTAATTCACAAACATTTCCCTTTTTTTTAGCGTTCGGTATATGATTTTCTAGAGTCAAATTCGCTAGCTACACATCTCGAAACTGAAAGAGCGAAATTTTCTCAAAACTCTTCTGACAACCTATTACTTCCATTTAGGACCGTAGTGACATAATGAATACGATTTGATCTATACGATGAGTTGCTGGGCCAGCCAGTGAGAAGGTCAGTGTTTTATCCTTCCAGATCTGGCCAATTTACCGTCCCTGGAGAAAACGCTTGGTCCGCCTGGGTGGGAGTCGACCCGGGATTTGAACCCAGTACTACGGAAGTGGTGAGCGTGCCACTGCCACTACACCACCGTCTTCTCTTAGATCGACCACTCGGTATTTGTGCTCGGAACGTCGCACGCGGAGCCCACAGGCACGGTGAATTATAATAGTCTTGTCACATACCCTGCAGACTCAGCGTGATGAATAAGTAATGCTACTCGCAACTTTCTGATCATGTTCCCAAACAGGGCCCATCCTCCTGAAAGGAAATTCCTCTATACAACAACTTCCACTCGTCCACCACAGAACTGCGACCGGGGAAAGTTTATCCTCAGATCATCTACCTGAAGATGAACTAGCCGCGCCGCAATTGGAGTAGCAAGAGTAAAATGCGCTTGGAACGTTGTAGGCACCTTTAACGACCCCTAGTGATGGAAAGTGAGGTTCAAACACTGAGGTGATAATAGACTCGGGTGACAAAAAAATAAAAAAACCTCACAAACATCTTAGATGGGATCCCACGCTGAACTGTGATAGTACGAGCACGAAGCGAATAGAGAACTTACTTGTACAAGTACACATTTGATGATATCAGAGCGGTGTCAGCACACTCCCCTTATCACCTCACTGTCATTCGGGTTGGAAAGAGCTGGTAGCAACCACGCCTTATATAAGCTCTAGTTCCCCTACTTTATCGGTACTGGGCGTGGCATAAGGTAGAGGGCGGAGCACAACCCTCGTCACCGTCGAGTAGCTCCGGTACGACGTGTTTTCAAGCCACCTAGGTAGTTCATTCTATGTGTTAACCTTCCAATCGTCCTTGTATAAGGGCGGCGTTTGCACCAAAACTCGGTTACCGTTGCAAACAACCGGAAACATTTCGCCACACCCCATGCCACTTTTCCACGCGTTCTCGCGGTGGGGTTTAGCAACACGGGTGTGACCTTTACCTAACCTTGGCACGTTCATTTGCGCGTTGACTTGTATTCCGTAATGTAAAGCAATACTATAAGATTGATGACTCCGATTCCTGGCACTTTGTTTTTTTTTTGTCAACTTTCACTTGAAGGCGAACTCTACACCCACCTTCGAGGCAAGATCCCGCAACACAGCACACATTCTGCGTTAGGGAACAGTCAGTAGCTTAGCCATGGCTAGGAGCCTGGCCGGCCAGGCAGCAGCGCCAGGCGGAATATGTATGGAGTTGCACGAGGCATCACTAGCCTCCAGTCGCGTTCCTATGAAGTCAAGTTGTCCGTAGACCGACCTTCACCACATGACGAGGATCAGGAACCGCAGAAGTAAGTGTATAGCAGGATCAAGCATTACCTCGCGGAAAATCCAGAGGTTGGCACGACCCCTCCCCCTACTAGAAAATGGTGTCCGTACTTCCCCCCCCCCCCTCCCCTTCCCCCTCTGTAAGTGCGGAGAGTGGGAAGTATCTGTGATAAATGTAGCTGTACATGCTGCGCCTTATGCGAATACCACCAACCAGTCGGAAAAGTACTGAAATTTGGAGTGACTTGTTTTCAAGAAGTTTTGTAATGCAGGCAGTGGAACTTCAAAAAAACTTTACAATGATGCCTCCCAAACAGAACAACACGAAGGCAAAGCGCTGAGCTTCTGCAGCTGCGTCACTTATAAAAACTGGAGCAATTGGCCCATTGAATAGCATTTTTAAAAGGGTATAACTCTCATCAGAAACAATCTTTCGCACAGCTGTACGATTCAAGTTGTATGGTCAGGCTCTATGCGAAATATACTACAGGTTTCATTTCATCAAGCCTGCACGACTTCTGATGAAAAAAAAATAACGCGGAGAATTTCGCAAAACCACGAGCTCTTCAAATTTCAATAAAAATAGCTTCCATATGGTATGAGGTAGAGCGGAGCTCTACACGTCATTGGAATCCAGAAGGCTTCCTCTTTTCAATGAGCACAACTGCTTTGCTGTAGCTCAACTACAGCGAAAATTCAATCACGAAAATAACGCGGAGAAATTTCAGCAAACGAGTTTATTTCAAAAGCCATAGTTTCGTTCAGACACAGCCTGGAATCCAGCTCTACACGGCTTCGAAAAGAGGAAGGTTTCCTCTTTCTCAAGTACGCCACATCTTTACCGAAACTCGATTACTGCGAAAATTTCCCGTCGCGAATTTCCCATTAAAAGTCGTTCTCATGAGGATCTCTCTCTCACTGTAGCATGAGGATCTCCTCCCTTCAAAGCCCTTATTTCCATCCAAAAACTCGGCAGGCCTCTAGTACTTATCCTCGTCGTGAAATGAATAGGACGTGCAGCACCGAGCGATGATTAGTACTTCCACGGAGTGCGCAATGCGCTCGACTTCCTTTCCGAACGTATCACCCCTCCTGCAAGCTCCGTTTTTGCTGGGTTCAGTACTGGTCTCTGCAGATACGATCCACCTCCTTCCAAGGAGGCCGAATACGACCCCCCTGTCGTGGATTCCGCGACGCATGCTTGACCCTGTTGTAAAGTGTCTTTGAGTCCCTGTCGAAGGCGTTAGAACACTTGTGTTTGGATAGCCGATTTATTCTCTCTTTACACTCGAATATAATTTCAGACGACGAATAATCAAAATAATAATAATAATAATAAACAATTGCGATGTGGCCTCAGAGATGTGAGCGGCGTGAGACTTAAAACACGACATAGAGGTAACATGGACCGTTAAACTAACTACAATAGATATATATCGCTCTCGCCATTCACAAATCATCTTCAAACACAAGTACATTATCGAATGAGGAAAAGCAGTAACCCGGTGGGGAGATCATGACACAGTCCGCGCTTGTTCACGATCAACTCTCATTCAACGAATGGGATGGTTATTAGGCGATAACTATGCATGATTGTGTTGTATGGGTGAAATGATTGATTGGGTATATGTAGGGTGATCCGTAATGGGTGGGAGGGGGGGGGGTCTTTTGCGAAGCAATATGTCGGTGATGTTCGACCGACACGGACCTACCCGAGTCGGCTTCACCGGGATATCGTGTGTGTGCATTTGTTTGTTTGCAAATGTGTTCGTTATGTATCAGTACTTGAGTAAACAACAGGTAACGATATGAGCGAATCAACTAGCCATCAAAATCGATCAGCTGATGCGGCACTTTCTATAGGCGTCATCCAGAGAGTTGATTAGGCGGTCAAAATGTCGCAGAGCGGCTGCGGCGCGTCACGGCCGCGGCAATCACTGGTTCCAGCCTCGCTTAGCCAGTTGGTCCCTAAGATTTACTGTGTATTTCCTATTCTTTTTTTTCGAGGTGAGCTGTGTTATTGTCGCAATAATTAGAGAAATCCCAATCATAATTTACCTCGTGAAGACAAGGAATAACTAGGCTTAAGAAAAACCAAAGCAGTGAAAAATAGGGAGAAAATGACTAAACCAGGCCGGAAACAGCTGAACAGTTCCTTCGTATGCGGCCGCAGCTGCAGCTGCGTCTGCGACCCTTCGCCGACCGCCTAATCAACTGCCCGGATGACGACTGTACCAAATGCCAGAACAACTCGTACGGTTCGCCTACTCAAACACCGGATTATCAGCCTTGTTACTGTCACATATGTGTGGTCATGTGTGTTTGTGTGTTTCTATCATGAGCTGTTTTGTTACTAGTACTGTAGGATGAAACATTTCAGAAACACATTCCCAATCACGTATCAAATTGCACTATGGATAAAGGAAATACTCTAGGGGGTAGAAGTAGAAGGGTGAAAGGTAGAAACAAAACATAATTGAAAAAAAATAAAGAAAACATTTACAACAAGCGCTCTTATTATTATCGAACCAATTATAAATAAAAAATAATATTAGGACACAAGGTCGAGATAAACTCATTGGAGGTAGCTTTTAGAGAGGTTGTTGTAGGACAAATCAAACCGGGGCCATATAGAAGTTCGACAATTCAATAAAAACACATGATTGTGATGATGAATCGACAATACAGTGCATTGCATTCTTATTGGTAGTAATAGATTTTTACGGGGGAAAAAGGATGACTGATGAAGGGTGGGGGGAGAGCGGATTGTAAATTAAATTCAAATTCAAATTCGATAATGGAATTTCATATAAGCTTTTCACGAATTCCGTACTCTAGCGTAACCGGTGTCAGACACTCGACTATTATACAACGTAACGACTATGAAGATTGAGGAGAATGATAATGATAATGACGCTGACAAATGATGAATGATAAAACAAAAAAAAACATGAACAGATAGAGATGAATAGTAAATACCAGACCGATGCGTATTCACTTTCATTTAGTAGTAATACTTGTAAAAATTGGACAAAATGGTCGGTGCGTGTGTTTATATGTGTGCTAAGATGAGGATGACAATTAAAAAGTGGAGGAAAATACATCCATCAAAAGTATGTCCAGAAAAAAACTACGAATCACAAAGAGGGATGAGGTATTAATATATGATTACGACATCGTAGGAAGAGGAGGAAGAGGAAGAGGAGGAGGATGTGAATATGAAAAAAAATTCACAGAAAAAAATGTAATAATAAAAGAAAGAAGATAATGTAATAAAACAAAACAATTTTTCTGTATGTGGGAAATTCATAAGGAAAAAAAAACATTGTGGTCGTGAAAGATGACACACCCTATGAGGAAACATAGCGTCTGTACCTCTACAAGAGGACCTACGCGTAATTGTAATGATCTGAGAAAGAGACACACGAATGCTGGTAAAACGATGACCGAGGGATGAAAACCGGGGGGTGCGATTCGGGAGGATATAAATGTGAATATTACAGGCCAATGAGTTATATCAAAAACTCAAAGCAAATGAAGAGAAAAAAAATAAAACAATTATCATGAAAACAAAAATGGATGACACATGAATTGGATGAATATTAGTTATGTATACGATCTAATGGATGTATGCTCTTTCATCTTGAATCAATCAAGTACAATCAATAAATCGATCAGTGAAGCCATCCCTCTTGCTTTTCACTTGCACTGGCGAGACTATTCGACTTTGAAGAACTCACGAGGTAGTGGTTCTGCCTCGCTTGTATTCACTGTACCCAAGAATAACACACCACACGATGCCGATATTTCACGTAACATACGAAGTGCTGCTGGAAGTTGTTCGTTCAGCTTATGCGCATCATCACCGTACAATGACTCCAAGTATCTGTAACAGTACTGTAGAAATTATGCACCATCGCTGAAGTGGGGTTTAGTTTAGGTCTGAGCTCTGTCAGACAGCATTCACACTTCGCAACGGCAGCGCTTCGATCGCGCTTTCGACGCGATCGATGCAGAGAAGGCATGCGCGTCAAATGCGCCGACGCGGGGCCGAAGCACTTCCGTCGCGGAGTCTGAACGCTGCCTCATCACGCCCAAACTGCTAGTATTCCCGTTTATATGCAGTCCACATCTCAGGGAACCGTGCAAGCCGCCCGTAAGGGAAGACGATCAAGAGATTGTAAGCAGCCGCCGCGTGACGCGCGTATCCTGCGGCCAAGCGCGACACTCTTGATGTGTCCAATCTTGTCCGTACCCTGCGACAAATGAAGGCACATCGTTTCATATCGGCATACTGCATTTCAACGGACGCTGATGAGTGAAACAAGTTTGTCACTGCTTAACTCATAACTGGTGTGAAATTTGCAACAAAAGGCTAGAAGGCTCCACGGATATTACAAGTAAACCTTGGCATCACTCTAATAATAATGATCTTCGCCCAACGGGGCTGGGTGGACTATTGGGAGATCTCCTACGCTTCCTATATCTGAGGACAATAAGAGAAGTGGTGCGTCATCGACGAGAGTCTAGAAAAAGAAGCAAGAACTTGTATGGGGAAGGCAGGGATATACGCACCTGTCTCCGGAACGCCCCTTCTCGCCCTAGATATGACGGCTGCCTCGAGAAGCACATTGGCGTTTATTCAACTACGTTGTGACAGCCTACCAGTATTCTCAAACAATCTTCATGAAAAGATGGCAATCGATAAACTGCTTTCTTCCGCAGGAAGTTCAGAAGGTCACTGTCCGGTCAAGGTTCATTCTACTACATTCTTGTCACAAAAGGCACCCAGTGATTCTTAGAGCTCGAAACAAAGAAGAGCTATTTATCGACTGTCATTGATTTGACGCAAAAGCGCTGCGCCAGGTTAACGAGCTAGGACACCAGGGAGGTCGTTCAGGACGTGGCGCGCTTTTGGAAAACGGTTTTTTTTTGCATTGTGTAGGGGCACGTTCATGGACTACAAACTGACGTTCATTTTCCTAAATGGCTCTTTGAATACCAAAAAAGGAGTGAAGAAGAACTGAATAGAAACCGATTGGTTTAGCCCTCTGGGCTCCAAATCACTTGCAACTTTGACCAGTTGCTGAGCAGAGGGTCCTTATAAAGGCACTATAAAACTCGAGGAGGAAAATAATCGCAAATGGGGTCTTACTTGCGCATGTGATTGAGAGTGAATGGCCCTGAGCAGCTTGGCGGAATGGTTTCTTCAAGCGGTGATCAGCTACAACGATCGGATGGCCTAGTGGATAGCGTGGAGGATTATCAATCGGTCAGTGAGGGTGGGTGTTGGTGGTTCGACTCCCCCTAGGCGTGCGAGTTTTTGCATTTTTTTAAGTTTCGCTATCCTCGCTTCTATAAATGTCTGTGCATGAGTATAACATGGAGATTTGCCATTTGGGCAAATTCTTAACGGTAGTACCCCGTGAGTCCATGTTATACTTCTATTACAATTTTCTCTTACAGTTGATAAAGGCTGCTACTGACACTTGGTTTTTATGTGTAATCAACTGATACGATCATTAACATGGCCCTTAATTTTAGCTGTGGTGCCATTTGTCTTCGATTTGGATCCACATCAATCTCACACTGTATTCATTATGTACACCCATAAAAGGGACGTTTAGCACTACTCTCGCGTTAGCGCCAAAAATAAGTGTCAGAATCGTGATCAGGACCATCGATAACCCCTATAGACGAAGAATCGCTCGAAAAATTTTTTTCGACCTTTCTTTTTTCGACCTTCGTCACGTCATCGCCGCTAGCAAGGTTGAGACTCCGGTCATAATCGAGGACCAAATAGTCGGCCTTAACCGAAGAAGATCGAAAAAAATTTTTTGAGCGATTCTTCGTCTATAGGGGTTATCGATGGTCCTGATCATGATTCTGACACTTATTTCTGGCGTTGACGCGGTTTAACGGCAGAGTAGTGCTAAACGTCCCATTTATGGGTGTACATAATGAATACAGTCCGAGACTGATGTGGATCCAAATCGAAGACAAATGACACCACAGCTAGAATTAAGCACCATGTTAATGATCATATCAGTTACATAAAAACCAATTTTCAGTAGCAGCCTTACTTAATTGTAAGAGAAAAATCTAATAGAAGTATAACATGGACTCACGGGGTACTACCGTTAAGAATTTGCCCATGAATGGCAAATATCCATGTTATACTCATGCACAGACATTTATGAAAGCGAGGATAGCGAAACTAAAAATGCAAAAACTCGCATGCCTAGGGGAGTCGAACCATCAACACCCACCCGCACTGACCGATTGATAATCCTCCACGCTAACCACTAGGCCATCCGCTCATTGCAGCTGCACATCGCTTGAGGAAACCATTCCGCCAAGCCGCTCAGAGCCGTTCATTTTCAATCAGCGCAGGTAAGGCCCCATTTGCGACTATTTTCCTCCTCGAGTCCTATGGTGCCTTCATAAGGACCCTCTACTCAGCACCTTGTCAAAGTTGCAAGTGTACTTTCGAGCCCGGAGGGGCTCGTAACCAGTCGGTTTCTATTCAATTTTCTTCACTCCTTTTTTGGTATTCAAAGAGCCATTTAGGAAAAATGAAACGTCAGTTGCTGAGCCATGAATGTGCCCCTACATAGTGCAAAAAACCGTTGTCAAAAAACGTGCCTGAACGACCTCCCTGGTAAGGGCTGGTTAAACGCAATGCTGCGACAAGAAGTCCTGAACCTCACCCTCAAAATCGACGCGCCACAACCATATGGGCGTGGCTGCATGCTAACGGGGAACTCTTTATTATGGAAAAGTTCTTAGCCAACGAACCTGTTCAAAAGTGCGCAGTACTGCTCGTGATGTCTGGCTATGATCCGACGATCTTCCGGATCGGTGATACAATCCCTCGGCGAGAACAGTACAATTAACATAATCATTGAGATGACCAGCTCGTTTCTTCGAATATCCTCGTGGAATATTTTGAAGAATCTGAAGTATTACATCATCGGATGCGAATTGTGACGGTTGTTTGGCAGTAATGTAATGGACTTACTGTAGGAATCGCATCTTCTGTTCGGTTCGAACGTCGGCATTGAGCTGATCGAACATGTTGATGGATACCTCGCAACTCTCTTTCAGTGTTGGCGTCGTCCATGCACCCGAGCCACTATCAAAACGGCGAACACCACGAACCGTGAGCATTTCGATCATACTGCCTGAAAAGTCAGAGATCCCATAAGATGGTAAATTATTACTATGCACTGACGAGCAACAAGGCAGCGTTCAGACTTCGCGACGGCAGCGCGTCCGTCACGCGATTGGGCGATCGATGCGCATGCTTTTCAGTCATCGATCGCGTAGAACGCGCGACCGCAGCGCTGCCGTCGCGAAGTCTGAACGTTTAAGTACTACCAGGAAACGAAAATGCTCACCCTTTAGCAGCGCAAATTTGCCGTCCTGGCTGAGTTCGTTAAAGGCGGGCAGCTTCTTGGCCATCTTCACAAATCGACGCATTGTAACGTCCATGATGTTCATGATGTCTGCAGGTGATTTTTCGTTCTGGAATTACCAATATAAGTTGTCAATATATTTACCAGTATAAGTTGTCAATATATAAGTTGTCAATCATCATGTTGAAAGTGACATTCATTACTTACCTTCAGAAACGAGAGTTTCTGACGTCCCTGTTCCATTGGGTCATTCATACCTTTGAATGCTTCTTGGATCTGAAATGGAGAGTATCATGATTTAAGGATATTCCAGGTATTATTGGCTGTTGGGGGAGGGGCATTCAAAGGACTCCTCGTACAAAAGTGCCATTGAGCAGGATTACACTGCCAAACTTCGGGAGGAGGCGTCCCTACATGCATTACCGCATACCCCAAAGATGGAAAGGCGTGCCTTACTGTATTCAAACATGACATGGGGTACTGTTTCGTGGGATCCACTTGAAACAATTGTTCTACGGTCCTTTTCTGGATAAAAGCATGGCTATAAGTGTTGCGGAACGAAAATATGCCTTTAAAGGCGCAGTTGCCGCTCTGTTCAAACAAGCACGTTGACACGCCCCTGCATACCCGACCCATAGTGACAGCGACCAATGGAAACGAGCTGCCGCCGCGCCAAAACGCGTACGCAGGAAGGTCCCCACATGACGCACCGGCAGTAAGTGAACCAGCTTTATTTAGTTGATCAGCCACAAAGTTCCTTCCCTTTTCGGCATAAGCAAAAGTTCTCATCTCCATTGTGACAATATTGCGGGAGGCGGGCGGTCGTTGCAAGCGTCATTGGTGGAAGGGTATTTGGCCTCACCCCACTCAGAGTTTCCACCAATGACGTCGGCAACAACCGCCCACTCTGGGAATCGTGCCCTCTGCCTTTAACGTCTCAAGCGTGTTATACTCCCGCAGTTTGACGGCGATTCGGCTAGTTTGCTTTTTCTAATAGATAATCTTAATAGGAGCTTTCACGAATCGATGGGTGTCTTTTTAGCGGTAGTGCTGGAGGACTTGCTAAAGTGTGTTCTATGACTAGTCTTTATGACAAGGCCATGTCAGGGTCCATTAAAAGCTCCCTCCCCAGCGCCAGAAGAACCTCTAATTAGAACACAAACCAAGTCAAGTGCCTGTAGTTCTGCAGAGTTCAGCTGATAGCTTAGCCTTTTATCTGAGGCATTAGCCGACGACGTTCCGGATGATTCACCCTAAATGCGAAAGAATTGAGCGTGGTGCTAACCCTAAGCGATCATTTCAGAACTGAAAAGCAAGCGAGTCTGTACTGAAAACAGAAGCAACGATGAAAGGGTTCCGGAAATCGGAACTAGAAGTCACCTCAAGAGGTTGACCACTGGAACTCGTTGATGTGGTTGATGCGATGCCAGCTGAAGCCGCTGCGGAATGATCCTCTGGGCTGTCGATCTTTAATGCATCCTCGATAGTATTATGGAAAAACATATTCATCTTTTCCAAACTATCCTCATAATTACTGGTTGTGAACGATGGTTTTGGTAAATCGCCACTAGTAGCAGCTCCCAGGTCTGTGTATGTGGGAATACCTGAATGTAACTGTTCATATGCCAATTTTGACGGTACCTTGTAGACTTCACTCCAACCTGGTCGAATCTGTGGAACATTGTGGACAGGTAACATCTGACTGGTAGGTGATTGGAATGGCCGCGGTTGCGGTGCGACCAAATCGGTTGGCGAATAAGCAGCTCTGAAACCGGTGCCTAATATTCGAATCCCTGAGGCTAGTTTTACAAAACTTCTCACCTTTTAGCAAGGGGTTCATCTTCACCTGGACGAGTTGCTCGTTGTACAAGGCTATGGTATTCATCCATCGAGATGATGACCTGCAATGACACATCAAATGAGAAAAATTCAAGCAAACTCCACGTTCCGACTTGATGCCTGGAGAACTATTCCTCCCCGATGGTCCACAGACAACTCGGATTCAATTCCTTCAATCGCGCCGGCTTTCTGTTTTTCTCTGCGCTCTCACCTCTAAATGATATTCCTTGGTTATAGCGACTTTACACATTCGAACTTTTACGCCCGATAAAAAGTTCGCCCACCCTGGAATTCCCTTCCCTGAAAAAGCTCACGCCCTGGCTCGCTCTACCTTTTATGCACCTTTTGATGCTTCGGCAGCCGCACTCCTGCACTTCCCCTGCGCGCTGGGTTCGCGCTAGGATCACCGCAATATTTCGATGTCACGTAGCGATTAGCGTCAAGTCAGAAGGCGGAGTATCAATGATACTGAGCAAGGTCCAAACAGTCGTACTCACTTGACGAGATGGATCAACGACCTTACTGCCAGCCATATTCGGTTGGGGTATTTGTGATCGTAGACGTTGCTGCATCATCATGTTCGACTCATACTGAAACTTTCAGTTCAAAACCGAGAGAGTTCCTTCAAGCCTCCAGGAAAACTTCGAAAAAGAAGTTGACTTACAGCATCTGGACTTCCTTGATTACCAGTCATTAGGCCGAGAGGACGTGATGGAGGTGAGTCGGAAGCGCCCGAGCCAGCAGGACTCATTAATGGGTACTGCAATGAGAAACGTTCACACTACAAGTGTGGCATGACTGAAACTGACTCCCTAGACGTACCTGCCCAGCAGGGCTGACCAATGGCGGTATTCCTCCGCGACCACTGAGCGCACCAAGCTGAAACTAAATGTCCACACTCGGGTAATTAGTGATTATACAGAGTAACTGGTAGCACATAACTCTCTTTAGAAGGTTTATAGCGCTTAGCACACCTTGAATCCCACCATGGAAGCCGTAACTTATAGCCAGGGAAAGTTGGTTACAGGGGAGGAAGGTGGGATAGGGCTTTTTTCAAACAGAAAGTCTCTCGCTGGGAGGGTCAGGGATTTTTTCTATTACATCTATTGGTCGAGCATGTCAATGGAAAAGGAAGATCGGTGAAAGAAAGATGGCGGGTAAAGAAGGAAGGCGGAAGAGAGAAAGAGGTAGAGGGGAGGCTGCGTTCGAAAGTATCCTGAGGCGGGGGATGGAGGGGTAGAGGAAAGCAATCGTCCGGAGAGATTTCCCCCACCGCTGGTTTTCCGCGCTGTGCATACCCCCCCCCCACTGGGAGGCAAAATTACTCTTTTTGAAGTCAAGTGGTGACTACCCTGCTCCCGCTCAACAACAAAATTGCACTTGATAAAATGGTAGGTACATAAGCTCCATATCTCAAAGCCAGGGAGGGCGTGGCCGCATACTCCAGCTGAGCATTGCGGTCGTCGAACTAGTGATGAGATGTTGCCATTTTCTAGTTTGCAATTCTCGTTAATGTCCAGCACGAAACAGGGTGACAGTTGTCACAAGCGGGTACATCCCACGGAAAAGGCATGTGGCGCGTTTGCATGAAGTACGCAGCCACGCCTCCTCCACCTCTGGGATATGGAGTGTAGGCTGAGATTGAAGGGATGGTGCGGCTCGTACAAAGACCTCTTTTGGGACTTTCAGAGGTAGGAGCCGTACTGACACCGCCACTCACTCAAGGGATTTCGAAGAAAATTTGTAACCTGCTACTCCAGGAATTCTTCAACGACCGCAGAACCCGAAAATCCCACCGGAGAACGTGTTCGCAGCAGGGTGGGACTGTTGCAGACTTAGTTCTGTATGGTAGTACTAACCTGGGCATCAACCATTGGTGAAATTGATAATGGTGACGTCATGGCCTTTACGGCTGCGTGCTGTCGGGCGAGTTCCTTCAATGATGAGTTGAATTTTTCAACAACAAAATTTGTCAACGACATGCTAGCGGTGCAAATTTATTGACAGTAGTACTACAATACAAACCTGTTTTTGCCTCTGTTGATTAGCCATATTATTGAGTCGGGAATTTTTTCGTCGTCGTAATTGTTCTTCATTCAAAATCCATTCCTTTTTCATACCCACCTACAAGAAATTTTCTTCAACTTTATCCGAGCGAATTCGTGGTTGAGGGCCCAATGAATCCTGAAACTTACGGCAAAACATTTTCGCAACCGACACTTCTGGCAGAAGCGTCTGCTGACGGCGTTAATTTCGCAGTCTTCAGAATAAGGGCATTTGAATTCCTGAAGAAGACGCGATTGATTTGCCGATTCTCATCGTGGATCGATCTGATCACAAACCTACCTTTGGACGGAGCGCGTTACGACGGAAAAACGCCTTGCATGATTCGCATGTGATAACATTGAAATTGTAACCAGTTGCATGATCACCACATACACGACACGTCTTTTGCCGTCGTCGTGCTTCCTGAAGCAAATAGTAACCATTTTGTAGTAATGTGTATCGATTGAGTAAGGACATTTTGAGGTCAGCACAGGTTTAGTTTAGCCCAGAAGGATGACCTTTTAGAACCAGAGAACGTTCCAGTGCAAGTGAAAGACCGACAAATCAGCCATAACTATGAACAAAGGGCAGAGCACTTTTTCTAGATCTCGTCCAGGCTTTCCTACCGACCAGAAACCAAGCCGCTTCACAGAAAAAAACTTCCTCGTTCTAAGATTGAATGTTCTCTGCTCCTATTTACATATTTCAGCTGTAACAAAAGAAACCGAAGATGAAATGGGCTTTCTCACCCCGTCGCTGTTCGGATCGATGCCGCCGACGTCAGGAGAGGCACAAGCGGCGGCCATACCTTCCTCCATTTTTGCAGGAGTTAATGTGGGGTTAAAACCTGAATCAAGCGCTAAAGATCTTCTTCCAACTTGAGTTGCAGCAGCTCTGCCAATCAACTAACCGTTCATTAATTGACCACCGAGAGATGGCGGTGAGTGTATTACCGGATCGTCCGGCGTGCTCATCTGCGGCTGAAATACAAGTAAATTACAACGAGATGACATTACTCGAGAACTTTTCAGCCATTCCTCACATTTCTTTCATTCACACACGCATTCATGCATACTGTCTCACTATTTGAGTGTACTGCCGAAGAAGCGCGGCTCGGAATGCAACACTGGGCAATGGCCATGAGCTCCGAGACAAATAGAAGGCCGTATCGGCGCGTTCATTAGTCATTCATTGACCTTTTAATTTTTCGTTTCTTCTAGATAACACAGGAAGGTTTCTGACGCGTTAAGCCACTATTTTTAGACTAAAAGAAACACTCGAATCGACTACCTCCGGCTTCGGGCCAAGGAATGTCGCCCAAGGCCTGAGGGGCCATGGAACTAGCTGCATCGGTGCCATTGCTATCCCACGGAAAGACACGGCTGGCAGCTGGTTAGATGAGCATGCGAAAAGAGGATTCATAGTTCTGGAGGTCGAGCTGGACCAATACGATCAAGACGAGACTGAGGATTGAATGCGATCACGTTTGCCGGGGGTTTCCCGAGGAAAAGGGGGCTGAGAACGTGATCGATTGTGAATGATTGCAATGTATAATCGATGCACTGCTAGTGATGTGCTCATGGGCATCAGCAACATTCGCCCGTCCTATCAAGCGTTCAATTTCTCTAACAACAATTGTACCAGTTCTGAACCATAACCCTTTCCCCCATTCCGCTCACGCCCACATCATTCAAAATCGTGGAAAAATACTATTGTCAATGCCATGTTCATATTATATGAATCACACGCGAGGAAACCCGCGCGCCTAAAATTGACAATGAATCGCATATGAAATCATGAAAAATGTATACATCAAATTTCCCGCCAATTTCAATTATTCGTTTAATATTCTGCGACGTGGAAGGGTTTGTACAACAGAAATGGAATGGCGAATGAGACAGCATGGGATTAGCAGGATTTCTATTTTTATACTGCTCAATGGGCGGAGGTGGTGCAATGGCAAATGGTGCATGTGACCATGCGAGCGGTCCGGGGTCAAATTTCGGATTGGCTGCACGGCTACTTGAGCTTCTCGCAATCGGAGAGAACGGTGCGAGAGACTTACTTGGGATCAGGGCACGTCTGGGGGGATTTGTGCATACCCTTTCCCCCCCCCCTCTCCCAAAAAAACTGCTTTTCTGGCGTGACCCCCTTCCCCACCACATTTTGAAGAAATTCGGATTAACGCTGTCTGAACAGAATTTCGTACTTGTAATGGGTTCGCTCGTCGCGGGCTTCTTCCCCTTCAGACATCAGGCACGTCCTGCCGTTATCAAATTCCTCCTCTGGCATGACCCACTTCCCCACCTGGCATCCTATCTGCCATCTTCTTGAATTATCCCGAATAACTACTACTTTTCCGGAACTTCTTACGAGCTCCTCTAGCATGAACGCATTCCCTATCCTGCTTACCATACCATCTCCCAAGAATTTCCCAGTTTCCTTTACCACTTTTCTAAAGCTTTTCCCGAAACTTCCTCCATCCTTTATACCGAAAAAATTTGCCCGTTGAGCGCATGGAGAGGGGCGGGGTACACAGAGCATAAGAAACGGGAAAAAGTACGAAAAGGCAAGAAATGTCAACGATCAAAAATATTCTTCTCAAGGGCAAATACGACCCCTCCTCACCACCCAAATACGACCTTCTCGCTAGGGATCCTCCACATACAGCATGCACTGTCTGGGATAATGAGAACACTTCAGCACCGGTTTAGAAGTAACTGTACAGGACTCATCCACAACGCCACCGCGATTCCAAACGGGAGCAGAGCGCACGGCTCACCGTTAAAGGGCTTGATCTACGCCCAAAGCTTACAGTTGCGCGATAATTCAGTAGTATACCTTACGCTCTGGTCTTCAAAACTTCTGGGCTCTTCGTGCGCAAGGAATCTTAGAAACTTCTGGGGGAAGGCGCACAACTGAGGTAAGAAGAGATATGCGTCCTAGCGCAATGCGCTTTTCTTCACTTAATTTTTCGGGGCGAAGTCGCCGCAGAAGAGGCATTTTTGGAAGTAAATTAAATAGAATAGCATTTGGTTCTATTACTCACCTTGCCATAAAACTTATTAAGCATACTCCAGTTGAGGTAGTTCTGTGAGGAGAGAAGATTGTTAACGTCCACCATAATAGTTAAACTGGTGACAGGGTGACTTTGGCGATAGCGTTGGACGCGACGTTGTCACGACCTTCGCTAGCTGTCTTGATATAAGAATGAAGAAGTGGAAGCGAGCGAGCGAGCGAGAACGAGCGACTTGTTAGTGCTGATCCAAGCTCGTCGGCTTCTTCACCATGCCGACGTCTTCAATCTACCGAAATCGATGTCATGCTACTCGGGATTTAACATACGCACGCGTATAACGATGAATTTGACGACAGTACGAGATGGAAACAACATTCAGTAACAGTAAGTATGTCAAAGTCGAAAAATCTGGGCTCAGGATGAGCTGGAGCTCAAGAATGTGAGGTGAGAGAATATACAAGACTGTGAACTGTCATAGAAGAAAATACTGGAGGCGTTTTCCAAGCGTTACTGGAAAGGGCGGGACGACCAAATAAAACCGAAAAATTCCCATCCCACTTCCCGAGGGCCTAAATGGCCCGGAATTCTTATAGAGCTTCGTCCCTCCCCCCCCCCTTCCAACCCCATGGACGCGTTGTATGCTCTACAGATATGATACCATCACGATCGCATGACTTAGTACAGGCGCCTTATGGTCAGAATTCCTACACGCGCTCACAAAGAACTACTGAGTAACGGTTAGCGATACTTACACGATATAGAGCAAGTGACTGACTTAAGCGAGTTCCCGGCCCGATACCCTAGGGTACGTATACTGGTCGATAGCTGTAGTATAGTAGTAACAGTGTTGACATTCTGTAGAGGTGAGCTAATGAGCACGTACGTCGGAAATACGTCTACATCACTACATGCCATGTGTTACCGTAGCGACGACGACAGTCATTTAACGAGTTGGGATGGCCATTTAGGTTCGCACAAATAAATAACATGTAAGAAATTTGCAGGAAACTTCTTTGTCTTTCTTAGTAAATATCATTTACTAAATGACAATACTCGTTAGAATCCCGTCACCTTGCTGTGAATGCCCGAAGGACTAACCGACACGGAACCGGTGCTCAAAAATTAGCGCTAAACTCCCCTCGAAACAGCGTCGGGGGCAGATTAGTGAAAACACGCCAAACGAACTCATTACACGCAGCGATAAACAGGTGGCTTAAAAACCGTGTAATGCTGAAAAGTGAATGACGGGGTGCAGAACGGCCATGGGAATATCCTGGCCGGGTATCCCTGCCAGTTGCTGGAGAGTGTTCGAAGTGAGCCAATGCTGAGGGAAAAAATCCAGAGAAAGTCTAAGGTTTTCTGGTTGAGTAAGTGTTGACTGTGGTGGGTGTTGCGATGTGGCTGTTTTTAGCGTTCGTTCGTTTGCGCCGGTGCGTTCATGGACGACCTTCATTCAGCCGAAAAACCTTGAACAACGCCATATAGTTAACGTGCCCTATTAAAATACGAGCATCGTCGCGCAGTCAAACGAACGCATAGGTAGGTCGAAACTAGCGCGACCGACCGAGGTCAGTCGTCGTCGAAACGAACGCGAAAAATCAGCGCAGAGTCAATCTACTCTTACTTCATGAGGGGCGAACTGGACCCTATACCCCTTCATGGCTCAAGATCTTCCCCATTCCTCTGTACCGTTCATTACCAACTTGCAGCCACATTCGGATGACTACAGTGATGCCTATACTACTAGTCTGACACATAAGGCTATGGACGCCCACACTGCGCCAAGGTAGATGAGAACTTGGCGTGAGTGTTGACGTCACCAGAAGATTCGCCCCTTTTAAGACCAGGAAGTTCGACGACCACTCACCTCTCTGTCTCCTCTCCAAGTTCCAGAGAGCTCGAGAAGTGAGAGGAAGGCTGTCTGGCTGGCCGGCGCGCTAGGCCGTCGGGGGAACAGGGAACGTGCCTCGCCGCGCCCGCCGTTCAGCCGCCAGCCAGCAGGCAGCCAGCCGAGCGCGCGGCGAGCCGCAGCTCAACAACCAACGCGATGCCAGAGGTCTATGAAACTACCGTATACTTCTAGGATGTTATTCCGCGTTCAGACAAAAACAACTCGCCATGGAGCAACGGGAGGACGAAAACACAGGCACACCACACACACAACACAACCACCTCACATGCTCGACACAATAACAGCACAGCTGAAAGGATCTGAAAACGGCTGAGGAGGAGAGAGAGCATGAATGACGAGGAGGGACATCGCGCACGTCAACATGAGATTGAAAACACCGGATGAAATTAACAAACGAACGGCATGTTTTCGCGTTCGTCTGTCCGTCGCGTGCGTGGCAGGAAGTTCGTGAGGTTGCAGTTGTTTTCAGACAACACTTCGATACATACGCACATAGATGCATACAGACTGAAAAAAACGCAAACTTGCACACTTACATACACACTTGATGGTGAACGGACAACGATTTTCAGTCACCGACCTAGCAGGGGTGGAAAAAAAAAGTAACCCGTCAGCGGTTGCTCATGTGTATGCAACCTATCGATAGAGACAGATAGCTGGGGTGGGGGTAGATAGACAGACGGACAGACAGCCGGACGACGGGACCGATCGGCGAATAGGCAGGCTGGGACACGGTAGCCTCACACACATGACTCGCTCTTTGACTCGATATCGAGCCTCATGACACTCTGTGATAAGTATACAGACAACAGTTAACCATCTGAAAGTGGCACAGAAATGGGCTGACCAGTTACGGGGAATGGGAAGAGGGAACGTTGAAAGAACGAGCTGACCACCGTTAAAATATCCACTTTCGCCATATTTTTTACAAAACTTCCGCTTAAAGTTGCAACCCTAACCTTTAGATACACCAGCACATGGACGGCATCCCATCCACTCTACCAGAATCCCTGCATCAGGACGCTGGCTATTCAGTACAGGAAGGCATATGGCGTCAACCATAGAAGCATCCTTGCTCAGTGTAGTTCACGCCCAGGTCTAAGAAGCATCACCTTGCTCAATGTAGTTCTCGCCTAGGCCAACGACAGCACGGAAAGCTGGTACTGAACAAGCTAAAAGCGGTCACAAGGGTCGTGCAGAAAAAGTGCAGGGAAGTGGTAGAAAAAAAAATTGTATAAAAACTGGCGTGCGCTAATATATCCGTCTAGGGTGCGTAATTGGCCTAGTGGCGCGTAGCTAACAACGACGGCAGTGCTCTGCAAAGTACTGCCTAGTTTTTAAAGAGTTGTTAGGAAGCAATGGAAAGCAGAATAAATGTGCAGCATCGATTTGGCTACCTTGTTAAATATGGTGCGAAATGATGTCATCCTGCCGTTGCTGTAACTTGTCAAGCAGGAAGTGGATGTTGAAAAAACAGCGAAAGGCAGGAACAGGAGAGCTTCGCAGTGTCGGACAGACCGTGAGAAGGGGCTATGACCTCTGAAATACCCCTATAAAAAGTGTATACCTCCTTCAAAAAGTTCTGCGGACGATTTTTTTGCTGCCCTGACCTCCCGCCACTTGGGTCCCTATTTCCGAATCATGTTTAGCCCCTTACTGCGCTTGTAGTACGTTCGAACTGACCCAGACTGCGAGGGAACCCATTTTTTGTGAGGAGGAATCCCGTTAAACCCAACATGCTTCCCAAAAGGATTACGCCAGGTAACTGTGTGCTCCCGGTAACCTTGCAAGTCCCATCCCTGACCGGTTTACTATTATCTCAGCTCAGTAGTGGTATATCCTTCTTATTGACAAGGTTACCTTTCCGAAAACCCTCTAGATCTCGCTACTTTTTAGTGAAGCGCTCTGTTTACTGCCAACCATACTTCTGGTGAACGTAATTAGGCACAAAAAAGAGCGATCAACGAAAACAACGGGGCAGCAAGAGAACGGGCGAGGCACCGGAGCGGCGCCGTCCGTTCAGTACGCAGAAAAAAAGCGATGTAGTGGTGGGGGCATATTCTAGCGAGGCAAAAAACGAGGCACGCCCAGTTTTCAGGGCGGCTAGGGCAGACACACACGGACATACACACACCACACGCACTACGTCCGTGCCACTGAGACGTCGAGGACGGACGGACGGCAATGATGCAGGAGTGTCCGACTAGAATGCAACTCACCACATACTTCCTTGTTGTAACTCCTTTGAGCCTTCGTATCCAGGGCGCAATCTGGCCAGGAGCAACATGGGACCCGGAGGCGAATCAAAGAGAACGGGGAGGGACGAGGCAAGAATGTTTTGTCATTGGGATATACTGGCCTCCGACCGAATACACAACAAAAAAAAAGAGAAACCGACGACATAACCCCTCGCACAGCAAAACAAAAAGCTCTGGAACGTTTCAGAGTGTCACATGAAGAGGTGTCGTTGACAGCAATCTGTCAGAAGCCCCTTCTCAGAGCATTCTTAGAGCCTTCAAAATCAAAGAACGGGGGATAAAGGCGCGCGCGTGAACACATCAGGACAAGGTTATAAAAACGAAGTTGTACTTAGGCCCAAAAAAGTGTTGAAACCGAATTTAGCACGACAGAGATCATGCACGAGTCAGAGATCTCAGCGTGGTGCAGCGGCAATGATTTCCAAAGAAAAACCCCACTTTACGCTGCTAACACGTCCTCCTAAAAAGTGAAGTGAAAAAGCTGAAAGACCACGAAACTCTGTTGCCGTTGAACTATGCAAGTCCAGAAGGGCTACTCTAGAAAAAGTTCTCAACGCTCTTGCAGTACTTAGAACGTTCATATTATGATTATATGTGCATTTGCGATATGTGGATGCTCAAACACGTCAGTGTTGCGTTTCGTTGCTATCGAGTTGCACGCAGCAGACACGCGATTTGATTGGTCTCGAGCGGAAGGCGGCGCCACGCCCACTTGGGGACTACGGTAGTGCTCATGTTATTCTCGAGATTACATACACGCGTACGAAAACAGGATTGATGACGGCAACCACGCAGGGGACAAGCTCTCAAAACAACCTCCTCAGACAGAGGAAGAACGATAATGCGAGGGGATAATCAGAATTTGTCATCGATCAAAATCTCCTCAACTAGAACTGAAAGAGAAGGTGATGAAGCAGGATGACGGGAGGAAAGAGAGAAAGGAGGGATTTGCGACCGTCCAACGGGACACCCACATTGACCGATCCACTAAAAACTGTCCGATCACGGCCTTTCGTGTGAGGGCTTTCTTCAGAAATGCGATCATCGCACAATGAAAATGAACTTCGTTGTGTTTGCTGAACGATCAGGTTCATCGAATGGACGATAGGACACAGCCGTTGAAAAAACTGAGACAAAAAGAAGTAAATCGTTGATCGGGTGAATTAAGAAGTAGGGGAGAGCCTCAAAAAAAAAGAGCTGGAGCACGATGAGGACAAGTCCGCAAGCCTCCGAAGTGCATTAAGATTCCAAAGATCGTTGCAACTTTGCCAACAAAGTATACATTTAATTAGCGGTGAAACGTACAAACAAAAGTGCAAACTTAGTACTTCGTAGGCCGCAAGCGTGAAACAAAAGTTACCGTCAACAACTACGGTAGTCTAGCTCATGAGAGAAAAAAAAACTGGCCAAAGGTGGTTGGTCTCCTGTAATGGGGTCGAAAACTACTACCAACGAGTCATTCTCACTTAAGAAAGCAACCCTGCAAAAATTCAAAAACTGCTGCTTCAAGCAGAATGGGCCTGAGGAGGGAAAGCAATGTACTTCATAATCATGTAAGGCCCGAGAATTACAGGATAACAAACGAGTAGGGCGCGCCAGTTTTAGACTGAACGGCGGACAGTTAGCCATAAAAAAACGCCGAACACTATTCATTTCGCGTGAACAGAAGTGCCTAGTCAGAGTGATTATAAGGATTGTTGACAGGCTACCACGGCACACGTCAAAGAACGTGTCACCTAGGAGCCGTATAGCGCGCCTATTGCTATACATACACATACATATGCGCCTAGTAAGTCGAGTAGTACTATATGAGTCATTAATCCTGCCCTCGTGTATATCAATAAGAGAGTCAAAATGTGAGAGGAAGCGAACTAAGACAGAGAGAAAAAAAATGTCAATTGAACGTCGCCGTGACAGTAAAGGAGTGAGTGTCTAGCGGGACGATCGTTCACCAAGGACGATGTACCGAACTAGGCTGAACGCGGGACTAAATGCGCTACACGGGGGCATGTCGGCGCGCGCGCGAAACAGGGGCCATGAATACAGTGGAGGCACATGGGCACGGAAAAAAATGGGGAGGCTATGGAGGGAAGAACGAAGTGACGAAAACATCAACAGGGGTTGGCACACGCAGAGTGCTGCTGCCAGTGAAAAACAAGTCGAGAATGAAGGAGCGGATGCATCACGTGGATGGCGGAGCCGTTAGGCGAGCAGACGCACTAGCACACGTGCCACAGCTAGGACTCAAACAAAACTGCAACACATCACATCGCAACGTAATGGAACCGTAGCGAAGCGGGGACGACGTTCGAGAAGCGACCAGGCGACATGCGCGAGCTACGACTGCGCCTGGGCGCAGCACAAAAGCCATAGTGAACTCGCGGGTCGCTCGGGCATTGTCTGATGGCGACAATGAGCGACAAAGCGACAACCAACTAGCGTACCATAGCATTTACACATTCCACATCGAAATACGATGATGCATGTCAATTGTCGATGAAATTGACGGGATGAACCATTGACGTTTCATTTCGCGACTTTAGCACCGATAGTGAGTGTAAACAGGGCTGCGGCTACGGTACACCCCTAATCGATATTCTCGAGTCCTCCCAGTGGCCTCCACGAAGAAGCTGAGTTGCACGCATTCGAATACATCCGGGCTGCCCCCCTTCGCCTCCTCCTCTTCCCTCTTGCAACGGACGAATACACAACACACATATCCATGCGAACAGCCTAGCCAAGCGCACTCTCGTCCTACTCGCTAACTGTTGACGTCTGGTCGCTTTGGTTCAGGAAGACGATGACGATCAGTCGGAAACCTAATTCGCGAAGAATCCAACAATTCCAGAGAACCAAAACCGAGTAACAGCCATACCGGGACAATATTACAGCTATACCTAGGAGAGAGTGGGCTAATACCCACGTGAAGGACTCGAAAACTTCGAATAGAAGTCTGCGAAAAGCCTTCCTAGAAGGCTGATAGAGCTTCCGGTGTTGCTGGAAACGCATTGAATGTGTTTGGTGGGAAAACAGTACGGGACAGCGATAGAAAACGTCTGCAGATCGCTTCGCGTTCCGTCGCACCGGAATCGCACGCATAAAAACTGCTAGAGAGACCGAACAGACACACACTCGTATATACACACACTCAGTCACTTATCTATGGCAAACAATAGAGTACAAAAAAATGTTTTTGAACGGCTTCTAAAAGGAGACTGAAAAAGCAGGAAAGAGTCGGGAACATTTTGGCCAGGAGGGTTAGTTCAAGATTTCATGAAACCAAGTAGTGCTTGCACCAGCTTCAAGGAAGGCAATGGTCAGCGGACAGAGTCATGACCTTCTGAGGACAACAAATAAGCCCCCTGCCCCTCCCACTGATAGCGCTCAAGAGTCAGAAAGAGGAGAGCGAACAGTTTCAATACTGTTTATTCATCGCTCCTTCATCGAGATCTATCGTAGTCGCTCGATAGACGGGAGCGCCCGTCGACCGACTGAGGACGGGACGGCATGTCTGTCTGGCTCTCACACACATTCGTGTCTAATCTTTATGCACTTCGTCAAAAAAAGTCCTACCAAAAACAACTTACATAAATGTTACTGTAGACATCGTGGTAGAGCATTCTGACAAGTCCAGGGTGCCAGACGGGTGCCACTAACCATAAGAACGCACAAAAAGCCGGTTAGCAGTAGTGGGTAACGAGGCAGTGTCACGAATGCCGAGGCGATAGACATCACAAGGGCGAACAGGACAGGACGCAGAGGATAGGAGAAAGTGATAACAAACATAGTCTGAGGAAGACAAACCGCAGGCCCCAGAGCCGAAACGGATTATGGTCTAGACATGGGGGAAGGAGCATCGGGGTTCCAACCAACATCCGTCCACATCATTTCGACCACCCTAGGAGTGCTACCAGTTCTTCGCGGCTCGCTCAAAATCGTCGCGTGAAATCACAAAGGGACACAAAAGCGCACAATACTTCTTCCAGACAATCACTACTCCTTGTCAACAGAAGTTTTGAGGAAGAGTTGCACATGTGTTGCTTCCGCGCTTTCGCTCTCGCCTCATCTCATGCGTAAAAAGTGCGAAACAGAGAGTTCGAACGAATCGATTTTGAGGTGTTTTCGAGAAGCACCGTCGTTGTCGTCGCGGCCACCGCCGCCGCCGCCGTCGCCATCCACGACGACGACGACATTGCGAGCGCTCTCGCGTTCCCATGAAGTGCAGTGTTTTGCTCTTAGCTTCCAAAAACGAAAACAACCATCCGCTAAGCTAATCTAACGAGTCGAACGCGCTATGCGTAGGCATCCCCACGGCCAAACATGGAACGAAGGGATTTTCTCATCGAGCAGTTGCGCTATCGTCTAGAAAGAAAAGAAGAACCGTTAACAGGGAACTTCGCAAGTTGGGGACCCCTAGTAAGGGAGAGATGTCATATGGTCGTACTTACCTTTAGAAGCAAGCTTTTTGGTTGTTCATTTCTCTTGGTTCCTCTTCCAACTGCGCTATAGCCCCCTCTCATCTTCTCCAGCCCATCGGCAACAAGTCCCTGGGTGAGAACCTGGCGAGCTTTCGAAAGAACTCCGGAAAAAAAAAGGGCAGGAGGTTGAGAACTCAGGGTAACCGTTGGTAGGGGAGTAGATAAGGAGGGGTCCTACCAAGAGAGGAAATTCAGGGGGTTGTATTTTGCAAAAATTTCCCCCAATTCGATTTCGGAACCGTGCAAGTCTTCCGAGAGGTCAGCTAATGATCAAGCCGCAATCGGTTATCTTCTCGTGGGGACGGGAAACATGCCCAGTAAAGCTGCTCTGGTTCAGTTCTTCAGTATTGCTTTACTCAAGTAAATTTTGAATCAACTGCATTTCAGTGGAAGTTATTGGGTCGAACAAGCTTCCAAATGTACAAATCAGAAAAGTGAGCACTCTCTTATAACAAACTCTCAGGTCTTACGGCACCGTCGAACTCATAGAACGAGCCTTCAAAGGATACCCGTCCATAAGGAGAGCCTTGGCATCGCCATTGATCTCGAAAAGGGGTGAAACCTACAGTGGATGGAAATCTGAGCAAGTGACTTGCTACGCTTTTCACAATTCGGAAAAATCCGCCCCATCGCTAGGACGTGCCCTGAGTGGTTGAACCCTGGGTAAGTAACCCAAACCATCTTACTCCCCCATCCACCACGTGAACTCTTCTGTTGACCTGGTCGAAGCGGTACTACGTCCCGGCCAAATACGCCTGTCTTCTGAAGGCCGTCAGTTCAGCACCATGATTATTAGCTCATTATGAACAAGTGTAACGCTTCTTGCATATGATGACGTGACAAAATGAGAACGCAGGTGGCAGATTTATGGAAAATGTCGAGCCGAGCGGAACAGCTGCCTCACGTGGCATCATAGGAAGTAATGAATAAATAGATGTTACAATGAAATTTGTTCTCCTTATTTATTCAGCTAGATTATTTTTGAAGCAATGTTCAACGGAATACAGTGGGCTACTGTATGTCGACCCTCGGCTATGACTCTTTCGTCGGAGGTTTCAAAATAACTGGTGAAAAATTATTAAACTAGTTTTTTATCCGTAAATATTTCATATGGGAGAAGACAAGAGAGGAGGAAGAGGTTGAAGCCGAAGGTGGCGCAGGGGCAAGCGGCTCCGCCCTGCGTATGGACAAGGTCCTGAAATGAAATTCCGAACTGGATACGGCACGGAGTCGCCTAAATGGGATCAAAATCATCTGACAGCACACAAAAACACGTTTTGTACATGGGCTGCTCACGTCCTGCCGTCGGCGAAAATTTTGCAAAACAATCCCCCCCCCCTCCAGAATTTCCTCATCTGTTGCGCCCCTCCCTTGCTCATTCTACCTATAATCTGTCTAAATTCTCCCAGCCCTCCGCCAGGTTTTTTTTTCGTTTTTTTTTCCTTCCAAAAGTGCCTCCACTTTTTCTCCAAAAAACTGCCATCGGAGGGAAGAACGGGGGCGGGGAGGGGGCGATGAGGGGCATATGGCGCATGTGAAACCGGAAAAACTCGGAAGGTCAACAACAGAAGAAATTTTTACAAACGCAAATAGGAACCCCTTGCGATGGGAATCCCCGACGTAAAACGTGGACTACCCTCCCCTGTGTGATATACTTTCTGAGAGAGGAAAGCATGGCACATCCCAGAACAGAGATCTATGAACTCTCAGCGTTTTTAACATGAAGTACATTTTTCCCTTATCACTACAAAGACCTCAATAAGCTAATGAATTTGTAACCCGTAAAAACACCGAAAATGTCTCATCAACTGCATGCCCTTAATAACTGATGAATTATCGTAACGGACAACTGCTAGTAACTGTTAATTATAGCCTTTTTTTATTGATATTGACATATTTCAACGCTAATGTGGTATAGTGGCAAATGGTATATTTACCCGAGGTCCAACCCCCCGATCGTTCCTCCCCCCCCCCAGGCCATCAAGACATTCTACCATTCGCCAGCGGCAAATTGGTGCCAGAATCGTCTGGGAGAATAAAAACAGTGATGGCTTCTATACACTGAATCCGCAAGCCAGTGCGATTCTGGATGGAAGTAGAATGCATGGCGCATTCCAAAAGAGGTCCAGGAAGGATAGAAACGTTACCCCTTACCCTCCTATTGAATTATCTCAGCGAAGGCGGAAGGGGTACTCACGAGGTTTCACCAGGAAAACCCCTCTTTGGAGAGCCTAGGTGACTGATGTAGGTACCCTACTTCCTTTTTTTTCAGAAAGTAATTATCAAAGATCATATCGGTAGTATCAAACAGTGCAGACGTTTCTTGGGACCGCTATTAACAAAGCCGCGGGAAGCGCTTATTTATAGATCCAAAGAAGAGTGACTTACGCGATCGCACTTTTAGCGCATCACGTCATTCTAGAAGAAAAAAGGTTTGCACGTAGGGAAATACGATGCCAAGCTGTTCAGTCAAGCAAATTTAATCTATTACAACATTAGACAAGTAGTAACAATTTGGTAATGGGAAATGTGTCGACTTTAAGACAGACTGCCATGGGACCATGGAATCGAGAGACGAGGTTAAAACTTCAATGAGATGAGGAGGTTCAGCTTAAAATCGAACGTAGTGAGGGAGAGACCGCAGAGGAGACGCCAGAGGGTGCACTCACGAAAAACATGCAAACAGGGCTCGACTAAACACAAATAATGTCAGTCAGAACCAGACGCGAGAACGTGGTCATATGTTCGGGAGCACCTTGGCCCTAGTCCTAATAGGGATATGTTATGCATTGAAAATAATCAACGAAAAACAATTGTGCAGTGAGCGCACCATTCAGTATAATGTAGCTGGGACTTGTGCCTCAGGAGGGAACAAACGCTCGAAAATAATTTCGTGATGAGGAGAGTCGAAGGAGGAGAACGAAAGGGAGGAAACGAGTTCGCCGCCGCTAGTCGCCTGCTGTTGTCCTGTCATTGTGTCACGCTTCATACAATCACATCGAAGAAGAAAAAAAACGAGAGAAAATCTTTGACCAAGGAAAAACTGTGGCAATTTGCCAAGTCTCGGACTACACTTCCTCTTCTCTTTAAACGTAAAAAAATTACGAAAATCATGAGGATCCGCCATTGAGGATGGACTCACCTCGTTCTCAACGAGGTGAACGAGCATCGCGTGCGACCAACTGGGAGAACGCTTCAGCCCCGCTTTACACTACCTTGCTGGCAAGTTCGTATCGCTTTCGTCTGACCTTCGATCTCACCATTCCCGTTGCGAGAACGCCGAGAGGATAGAGCAGAAAGCATGAAAGAGCCGAACTGGCTTTGACGATGATGATGGCACAATCTGAGGTTAGCCTAGCCTTATGCTCGTTGCGCCACGTTGCGCTCGCATAAAGCGAGCGCTCGAATCGGTACGTCGTTGACGACGAACGCAACAAAACGAGAAACATTGTGGGCGCGCATAAGATCAAAAACCTGTTTCGCTTTCATGTGTCGACCAGAAAGTGCAGCAACTATCGCCCGGCTGAGCGTTATGCATGCACAAAATAAAGTCCGAAACGTCATCGCAAACAAAAAACGAATTTTATGACCTCTGAAGCACTGCACGTCCTGCCGTTGGGGGAAGTTTTGCCAAAGACGACCTCCGACCTCCTCCCTTCTTCCTCCCGATTGACTCTTCCAGTCAGGTTCAAGCATCACGTTGAGGGAAATTGGCTCGTTGGTACGACCATCCTAGAAGTGAGTGTCAATACAACCCCCTTTACCTTTCATTGACCAAAAAAGAATAAAATAACGCCATGCATTTCTTCCTCTTTCAACTGTCGGCATCGGAGCCCGCTACTCCACTGCTTATTACCATACTGGAAGATACTGGAAGTTCCAGTACGACCACGCTCTTCCAGGTCCTACCTTACTTCTTAGCACCAGTTTTCCAAAAAAAGTCAAATGGTGGAGGGAGGAGGAAACGTGAAAAACAGATTGAAGTCAACAAAGGTCAACATTTTCCTTGAGGCCAATACACCCCTCCCCCCCCCCTCTCTCTCGCGATCCCACCTCGCTTCAATCCTTTGTTTTCTGGTTTCCGAGGAATCCTCCGGTCCCTCCCCACCAAGAGCAAGAAGCACACCAGAGTCCCCTCCCCCAAAAAAAGTGCTATTGAGCGGTTGGAGGGGTTATAGGTGAGGAGCGGGGTTTATAGCACACTCGAGCCGGGAGGCGAGTCACGGAAACTCTTTTCTCTGAGACAAGCGCCCCCCGCTCCACATCCCATATAACTTCCTACAACTTCAACTCGTATTTCAATCATATCTCTTCAGCTCTCTCTACACCACGCACACTCTCTTCCTAGTTTTTTCCCCCACCCGAAGACACTGCCAATCGACGGGATGAAGGGGTAACGCGGCACCCGGGCGTTACTGGGGACGTGAGACCGTAAACCACGCGGGAAATCCAGCCTTTGGAAACTGTTTTTCAAAATACACATGCAGGCCTCGTCCCCCTCTCTTTAACGGCCAAATGTGTCTCCCCCTAGGGGACCTTTAAGGTACCTCGCTCTCTGTTCAGAGACAAATTTCATCTCTGAAACAGTCAATAATCGTCCTGGAAATGTCCGTCGCTATCGGCGGCTGTTTCTTTCTGCAGTGAACGTAGCGTTCACATGCATGAGAAAGCTGAAGAGATAGAGGGGTGGAGATCAGAAGTCTGACGCCGCAGTTCATTTTCGGCGGACGCTTGTAGTCGTTGCGCGTGTTGCATCTACTCAGTCCAGCACAGGGGACTAAACAATTTTGAGACGTGGCGGCGGGCCTCTACTGGTGATGACTACTTTTCAGCCTGAAAACCACGTCGTCTGACACACATCAACACTGGTACTTCAACCCTCATAGCTCTTCAGCAATCTCTGCTCGCGTGGCTTGTATCCGCCTCTCGACTGCCTGCACCCTGTGTGACACGTGGGGCAGGCAGCAGCGGCACGATACGCGACAATTACGATCTGCCAAGCGTCTGGCTGCAACACACTCACACAACGGACATACACACACAACACACACACACATACATGGCTCACACAGATCACGCACAACCACACCACACCTTATCTTTTGGCATTTCGACAAGGACACGCGTAGATGGTGGAATGGAAGTTCGCTGGGGCGATGGCGACGACATGACCTTGAAATCGACGGGGACGGGGTGGAGAACTATTGGCAGATCGAGCCCATTTTCGAACACAAAAGACATCGCGAGAGAAGGAACAGAGGCCGTTTTTGGTGCGATTTGACCGATAACGCATCTACACGACGACCACGACGACGACGACGACGATGTTCAACCATTCCGCCCATTCCGTATCCGACTCAGGCTAATTGAGGGGTTCAGATGGTACGCCTATGGTACGATTATTCCATTGGCTTGGAAACCTGCCGTCACATGACACCTTTGCTCTTTGCCATTAGATTATTTCCACCGAGGACCTTTCTAGAACTCTTTATCGTCGTTTGTTCCTATCTGTAGCTCGAACTTCAACAGTGAACACGAATAGATTAGAAGCCAACCCACACAGCAAAAATATAATAGAATCTTCCCTGCTCCATGACAATACCCTCCACAAATCACATTGTTCTCATGATCGATGCCGGTCCTGCACAAGCATGGTCGCACATCTTTGCACTTCTGCCGCCTGTGTCATCCTCAGCCTAACGTCCCCAAACAACTCTTCACCAATACACCGCGTATCCCATAGATGGAAGGGGCGTGGCTGCGTGCTAATTTCGAATCTGGTGGAGGTCGCCCCTGTTATGGGATATATTTCGCTTTGACACATTTGTAATGCAGTCAGGTTTTTCTGACAACACAAAAATACTTCTCCCACATGGGTTCCTCCCCTTCTCCCGGGGTACTCCCTGCCGTTGGGAATAAATTTTGCAAAGTAGTACCCCCTCAAAATCTTCTCATCTGGTACGACACCTCTCCCCATTCCCATCTACCATCCTCCTGAATTCTCCCACTAAAATTTTTTCGGTTATTTTTGGAGGTTCCTTCACCTTTCAACAAAAAACTACCACCCATTAGGGGTACAGTGTCGGAACGGGAGAGGGGAGGTATACAGCGTGCATGAAACAGGGAAAACACCGAAAAGTCAACATCCGAAAACAACTTCCATGAAGGAAATGGTACTCCCCTGCCCTCTCAACGGTGTCTTTACCCACAGCTAGACAGAACTATAGTTGTCTCAAACGGAAACCTATCTTGAGGACGAGTCCTGCACCATGTTTAGATGAAGTGCAAAGTTACACCCACTCCATCTTCGAGGTACGGAGTATAGTTCCAGGCCACAAAGGCGAGCTTTAATATGGGCTTCATTCATATATAGTTCGCTGCAAGGCACCTGTTTGAAAGCTCAATCAGAAGCGGGGCGTGCAGTCAGTACTTGAGAGTAATGCTCAACCCGCTCTCGCTCTCTCTCACCCCCTCTCACCCCGCCTTAGCTTTCGTGTGTCGTTCCAAGGTTGCCCTTACTGGACGTTTTTGATCGATTCCAACAAAGGGGAACGGCTGGCTGGATGGCTGTGTGTGTGTGGCGGTCTTCGGCCGTTCGTAAAAAAAGCGGCGCTCGCAACACCCAGCCCTGCGACTGCATGAAATGTACGCTATCTTCACTGTCATAGAATTGTTTATCGAAGCTCTCTCGGGCCAATGCTCTCTCTCACTCTTTGTTCCATCTCTCTTCATCTCTAATCCTCCACTCATCTTTTCCTCCACTCCCGCATGCATCACACATACATCTACATCAGTTACACAAATTTTTGAAATTCTCAATTCGAAATTCTCCGCCCAGAAAGAGCAGGAAACAGAAAAGCATGCAAGGTGAGATCGAGTGTTACCCCTTGGAAAATCAAAAAAAAAAGTTCTGAAGAAGAACGAAAAACCTAACGATAGCAGGAATCGTGCAGAAATAACCAAGCGAATTTGGAAAAAAAATCAAAAAAAAAATGAAAGCTATTAATGAAGTAGTGTAACTCACCATTAATGCACGTAATATCAGCTCGAGTGACATGGAAGAGTTATTAGAGGGTATAGATTGAATAAGGATGGAACTCTCTTAGCGACGATTCGACAACACGAACGACAGAAACAGCCGAAGGGCCGCGCAACGTCGAGAGTCGCAGAGAACACCGAGTTCAGTTTTATATATGGGATGTTCCAGTGCTGGCCTTGAGAAGCGAACGCATTGTGGTTAGGGTAGCCCAAGGACACGCCACTTTCCGCTTTTGACAGATATGCTGTAGTAGAACGTTAAGGGACCGACTAGAGAGTCGGAGGACATGATGGGGGGAAGTGTTAGTGGCACAATAGAGCACCCCACACACACACAAAAGGGCACGCATACTCACATGCACTTTCACATGTCTTAGAATTCACCGTTTTTTACCACTCACTCACTCAGTCACTCTCTATCTGACGATCTGCTAAGAAAAAGTAACAAGAAGGGAAAAAAAAACCTCGTCATCGACGCAGATGTTAGGTGGTGGCGTCATCGTGGCGCTGGTGGTCTCGTCCGGCTCACGTTTCAACTTCTTCATTGAGCTCGAAGCGTTCAACGTTTCCTGACCGTTGGTACGATGAGGACTGAGCACGGCTGGCGCCGGCGCCCGAGCGACTTCGCGCTCCGGCTCGATTCTGCTACGCTTCGGAATATCGAAAGTGACGGTTGGATTTTTAAACGACGCTGCCAACGAACACCCCAAAAACACTGGTGCTCTCTCGACTCCCTAAATGGAATCAATTGAAACGGGGATGTTATCGAGTTTGAAATACATCGGTGAATGTGTGAAAGTCAATTTTGACAAAATAGAATGTACCTTACACGTGGAGTCCAGTGGCAGATCCGATGAATGGGCTGGCGTTAGCAGCGAATCAATAAGGAAATAGTTGCCTTTTTGAGATTTTGGCGAATGAGTTTGTGATATAGTGGACGATTTCAATAGTGAATTCGATTCAGTATGGACCTCCACGATGTTCGTCAGTTTCGCCGTGTAATAGTCATCAGTCGATGAGAATACAGGCAAAAACTGCTGTTGTGTATTGGTACTGGTACTGGCTGACGGGCTTGAGTCTCGCTTACTCAAGTCGAGCGGTTGCGACTCGACACCGTCGAAATGCTGCTGAAAATTGTGATTTGAAACGATTGTTCAATGATACAATAACCACCACTGAGTGATATTATCAGCAACTGAACGACGTTGGGCGATCGTTGGAGCGATGGCGTAGGGGGTGATGAAAAATTTTCCCCGAGCACAAATTGAAATCAAATCATTGATATATGTATATTATGGAGATTTGCAGTCACCTATAAAACGTTTTTTAGCCCTTTTATCGGGGCGATATGGCCGATTGTTCAGTGAAAAGGACGGAAGCGACGACAAACTCTCGTTTGTTCAGCATCTGCCACTGAACGCGTGACAAATGTTCTCAATAGGAAACGGGGAGAAAAAAGTTGTTTTCTCCCGGACATGAGACCCCATTCTGGTACATTCTGGCACATTCTCTCTAGAGGAAAGGTGTGAATCACATCTCAGAAAGGTGAAAAGCAGTAACAATCCGATGAGGTAAGAACGATGGTGAAACGGATGACACTTGGGAGAATGACGTACATGAGCCCGATCATTTCTTCGACACTAACTAATCGCGTTTTAAAGTGCGACGTGCGGACGACACGCTTGCACAGGCCGCGTTTGACGCAAAGTGCTCATCGCGGTGGCCGCGGCGGTAGTGCGAAATCGCGCGAACGCCGTTCGCCATGAGGCGTGGCATGGCAGCGGTAGCGTGCGACGGCGATCGCAGGCGGGGCTTCGCGTCGTTCGCTTTTTTATCGCCGCATCGCGATGCCCACAGCAAGAACTCAACGCGGCCGCCGCCGACATCAGCGTAGCTATGCGAGGCTGGCTCCAGCTGCATGTGAGTGCGAGTGCGAGTGTATTGCGCTGGCTGTGTGTGTGTGTGTGTGTTGTGTGTGCTGTGTGCTGTGCATGTGTGTGTGTGTCCAGCGGCCGGCACACTCCCGTGTGTGTGTACCGCGAAGCGCCGTGCCTGCTAGTGCTGGCCGTTCGCGCGTTCTCCTCACAACGTTCATGCCATCGCGTTTTCACCGTGCCATGCGCTATCCCCTTTATACACCTCAGTGCAAAGAATATCCTCTAGACGGATCCCTACCTATCCATCGGCCACTCCGATACACCCCACCACTTTCCTCAGTGCACAATTCCCCCACTCGCCATCGCGGCTCTTATCAGAATGACATCTGGGAACGCTTATGGCACGAAACCGCGCTTTCACGTCTTACAGCGCTACGTCCAGCCCACATGTGCTCGGCTGGGTAGTTCTCAAAAACACTATCGATGCATGTGGTTATTGAAGGGTGATAAATTACGACCATTGCGGCTTGGCAATGCATGATCCCCCCACACACCACACGCTCCCCACATCCATGCATACAAGCAGATCAGTCACATACATACATGCCATTGCTATGATGGCCTTGAAAAACTGCTACGTCATGTAATGTCGAATATTCGATCGCCCCCCATCAAACCAATCGAGCGCAGCTAGCGCCGCAACATGAACGCGGGCAGATGCGGCCAGGTAAAAGAGCGTCTCGCGAAAAGGCGGGGCTCACAGAGAGTGGAAATTACGTAATTGTACACGGTTCACTGATTCAATGGTGGCGAAATGGAGGATAATGGTTGTCAAAACGATTGAATCACAGCAGTCAGAACTAAGCCGTTTAGACTGGGGAAAATGAAAAGGAGTTCCTGATTGAGAGGTTTAAGATGCAATTTTTATGAAATCTACGACCAAATGTTTCCGAATCTCCGTTAGAAAAAGATGGCGCTAATAACCTTGGGGTGGACATTTAAGGACTCTTAGGGAAAACTTAACTAAAACTAAGAATTACGGCAGTAAAGACGAGATCATTTGCCTAGGCCTAACAAAACGGCACGTCCCACGCTTGGGTTCCCCACCAAGAGGGTCGTGTTAGGGCGCTGAAGGGAAGGGGTGTTCGCCTTTGCAGACAATCTTTTAGGCTGTTGACTTTGACTGTGTTTCCCTTCCACGCGCACTAGATGCCCCCCCCCACCTCCTGCTGAAGGCAACGGTCTTGGAAGGGGGGGGGGGGACGGGAATGGGGAAGCTTGGAATTTTGAAAAGTGGTAAAAAGTTAGGGAAATTCAGGAAGATGGTAGGTAGGATAGGTGATGGGGAAGAGGAGTCGTACCAGAGTGCGAAATTTCGAGAGGGGAGATAACGGCAGGACGTACTTTAAGCCTGAAGGGGAGAAGCCCGCTGTGAGCGTACCCATTAAAAGTACGATAATTCTGTTCAAACAACATTAATCCTAGTTTTTCATAAAGAATGCTCTGGAAGCCACCTGCTTCCCCCTCCCTCTTGGAAGGTATTAGCACCAAAGTGAGAACTTACAGTCAGAGGTAAGAATTACATGTGACCTTCAACTAAAGTAGAGCTCGTGATGTGTGGAATGGATGTCAGTACGAGAACCCCCCCCCCATCACCCAAATTTTCTTGTCTGGGACAAACCCCTCCCCCCTCCAAGCTTCTTCGTCTGGTACGAATCCCTTACAAATCCTACCTGCTATCTTCCTAAGTTTCCCGAACTTTTCAATACTGTTCAGAATTAATGGAATTTCCTTTTTCAAAAAATTCAAAAAACGGGTATCTAGGTGGGGGAGTGGCCACTGAACAACTACTAATTCCAACGACTTATCAGAAATAGTCTTCCCAGGACTTCTGCCATATACCCCTTACACCCTTCTCCCCCCCCCCTCCAATCCCCCTAGTTGACTCACATAACTGCCAGGCAGGGGGGGAGGGGGGGGGGGAATGTATAGCACATAGAAAAGGAAAGGCCTGAAGAAGCCAGCAACTGGAAAAAAAACTGCATTGCAGCGTGGAAAGTTTTTTCTCGGTGGCATTCACCCCGGTGACCAAGTACGACCCCCCTCCCCCAGTGGGGTTCTCTCAGCGATGCTGTACCCCGTTCTCAGTACAGTTCAGAGCCAAAAGGATCCCCTCAGATTTTCCTCTGCTCTCCTACTTGGTAACTTATGGATCCGCTGGAGAATACAGAACTTCGTGCCAAATGCCAGAAAAGGGCGGAAGTACAGCGTAGTAGTGAAGTGGAAATAAAGAAGAAAATTTTCTACAGGATCGAGTTTTCAAGGAAGAAAGAAAAGGAAGTGTTCATTTTCGACCGGTTTTCCAAATAGATTCTGAAAATCACGAAATGTCATCCTATTCTGACAAAAAAATAGAATGGAAATTTAGCGGATAATTAAAACTTCCAAAATCGTGGCGAGCAAAGAGGGAGAATGGGAGGGAACAGGTTACGAGGTAGAAATTGATCTTGTAATTCGAAATTGGTTACTCGAGTGAAAGGAGAGTGCGTGTCTCGGCGAGCATGCGGGCACATTCTCGCTGTGGAAAAGGGCATTTGAGGAGGGCTTATGGAATCACCGAAGCCGTTCCGTTGTGATGTAGAGACGGGGTGGTAGAAAAGAGTTGGGTCGATGAGGTCGCGGATCGAAAACCGCTTAACTCGATGAACTATGAAGTCTGTGAAAGACAAGAAAAAAACCGTTTGACAAACGAGTTTATAAACAAGATAGCGCGACAGCGCGAGAAAAACCCTCGCAAAAGTGGCAAAATCAATACGCTTGCACTTGCCCGCACACAAATGCGCTGGTTGCAATTGCCTCCTCCTCCTCCTCTCACCCCGTCGTCGCCACTCTCAATCCCCCCCCCCTTCTTCACTCGCGTTTCCAGCCTCTATCTCACCATTTCTCCCTCTCACTCCACGCAATACACACACATCCCTCTCCAAGCCTCTCAGCATCTGCACAACGGCCACCAACAACGACAACGAACATAGGAGGCGTTAATGTGTTCAGAAACACACGCATAGACACGCCAGCTGCTGTCAATTCTCGGTGAGCGAGTCGAAATTCGCGTCATTTCTTCAACATGTTCTTCTGTGGCGTTCAGCGAAATCAAACGAGGCGAAAGACACATGCCGATAGAAACGAGTCTGTGCGGTTGGCGGCGTTGTCCGCCGCGGCGCTGAAAAGGTCTCCTGTACCGGCTAAAGTGGCTCGCTGTGAGAGGGAAATTTTTCGAACGCGCAAATCGCTAACTGGCTGAAGTGAGAGAGAGTGGGAGAGCAAGAGAGATGGAGGGCCGATGTACACATATATAGAGGAGACTGAGGTCTTTGTTCGGCTCGAACACACGTGCGCAACATGTCGAAGATCGTATTTGTCGCGCGACGAACATCATTCCTTGGCGGACGGCCCTCGGGCTGTCCAGGTCTATACGATAAGAAAGGGCATCGATGACACACACACACATTCACGTACGCACATATGCATACAATTCTGCATATACACACATAAACACTCAGCTACAGTTATACATGCACTTTCAAACGACGATGTACAAACGACGAAGCTCCCCGCTAGCTAAGCGGCATGCCGCTATCAATCGTTTCGCGATAGTCATTTTTCCAGCGAGCCGATAACGCCCGCGGACGCCGGCGATCGCGTAATGCAGTGGTGGAGAACGACGCGGAAGTTATGGAAGGGCATGAAAGGGTCAGCTTTCCGTAGTTGCACTACTTTCGCAGGACTCCCTTCTAGATAGAGAATCTTGTGCAGTACATCCCAGGAGCCTTTCAGTTCTGCCCTTGGCTCAGCGCCAATCATAACTGGAACATATATGCACGCTCTTTCGTTTGCTATTCGGTGTCTTATAAAGTGAATAAAAACAGTGATCAAAGCTCGGCTGTAAGGTGAACATCCCACTGGCAAGGGACACCTATCCCATTATACGAGTGTAAACAGTAAAAAAAACTTTGCGACGACTATAACAAACCAACGCCAACGATCAAACCAAGGCCCTGATAAACGGCGTGTTCGATAAAAATTGGTAACTGGTAAGAAGGTAAGAGAGCTTGGAACGAACTTGATTGTGATGTGATGTTGAGGCGGCAATGGCAGTGGAATTGGTGGAAGTCGTTGCACATGAATATGGACGAAATGCCGATCCAGCGTCGTAATGATGATCGTCGACGGCGTCGCCACGCCGACGTCGATGTGCAGTAGCAGTTTCGGTACCGACGAAAGAATCCACTGTGACGGTAGCAATTGTAGATGACGGTGAAAGGGGTTGAGCATCAAAGGGCAACCAGCTATCGTTTCTCGACTCGTTGAATGTTGAACTGACGATCTGGCACATCCGATGTGTCGGTCTCTCAATGTGCAACGTGCGTGGGTGATGTGACCACGTTGTGCCTGAAATCGATTTTCATTTATATCATTGTCATGAAAGAAACGACGAACATGAACATGTCAAATGCCAACGTCGCATCCACTCCACCACCGTACTGCCCCAACGTCTAAATTCAATCGATCGATTCAAGTTTTCAAAAATTTCTCTGCCCATATATTGCAACAATATCTGAAGCGATGCAGATAAAAAGGATCAAACGCTGCAAATCGTCCAGAGTTCCTTCTCCGTGGGTCGACTGAGGTGTTCCAGAACTTGCGCATGATTAGGTGATGCGAGAAGTTTGGTACCATTTCGTATTCTTTAGTTCCATAAAGCAGGGTCACCTGACAATTAGAAGCCCTGAAGGAAGTTCCCGCGCGAAAGGCCAGAGCGCAGAGAAGTAGAGCACTGCGGCTATCAAGGTATCAAAAGGTGCAGAAAAAACGCTGCAACCCAGGAGATTCGCTTTTTCAGAGGTAGGGGACTTGAGGTGGATCAGCCACTTATAAAACAAAAAAATTGGAATGTTCAAGGATTTATTGGTTACACATGCCATGCAGACGAGGGAACGCAGAGAAAAAGAGAAAGTCGGTGCGATTGAAGGGATGAGTTCGAGTTGTCCATAGATCAATGGAGCTTCCAGGGAATGCGTACGGAGCACGTTTTCTAGCGAATCGTGAGATCGATTGGGTTGGAAACGTTGAAGAAGATTATCATGAATATAAGAACCCGATCGAAAAGCCGATGTGTTTGAGCCGGTTTTTCCCGAAGCAACGAAAATTACAAAGTTCCCAAAAGTAATCGATGAGTCCGATTATTGATTGTGATTGAATGATCAGATGAGTTGGAGTTGATCGAAAGAGAAACAGCTGAAGATGATCGATTCAAATTAAGTCACGCTTATTACGCCCACAAGCAATGAGAACAGCAATGAAGAGGGCTAGCGGTTTCGTTTTTGGTACAAAACCGTGGTTGACGTCAGCTACAGCCGTAATACTGTAACGGGTGTGCACTATATGAGTTGAAAAAAGCCCGTATGACAAATCGCAACAGCTTGTCGCGTGGGGGTATTGGAAGACGTCGTCGTCATGGTCGTCGATGTTAAGTGATGTGGTTTTGATTGGATGAAAGGAACGAAATTGGATAATAGATGAAAATTTCAACAGTAGATGAGACAATTGAGATATTTGAGGGTAACGTGGCATGTTACG
The DNA here is from genome assembly GCA_036418165.1 of Cooperia oncophora. Lineage (NCBI taxonomy): Eukaryota > Metazoa > Nematoda > Chromadorea > Rhabditida > Trichostrongylidae > Cooperia > Cooperia oncophora. The sequence goes on along the minus strand of MU911921.1, from coordinate 24,381 downwards.
TTTCGTTGGTAAATGGCTGTCATCGATGAATCTCTCCTCTGTGTGTCAGGAGACGCAACGAAAGAACGAAAGAGCGGCAACGGCAAAAGGCAAAAACGAATGCGATTTCAGAGGAGGAATCGGATGGCTCTGAACAACACGCAGCACTCGAGAAATGAATGTCTCAAACGTTATTGAATAGCTTTCTCTGTCTTTCACGTTTCGGATAGGTACTGATGACGATTCGTTCGCTGTTATTCAGCACCATTTCAATCGTCATCGGAAACACCGTTTTCAATGACATTTTCATCAGTCACAAAGCCCAATGTGATGAACATGATGATTAGTTACATATAATTCAACCTATTCATAAAAGATTCCCCATCTAAATGATAACGTTAAACTTGTAGGTACTCGAGAACAGGTAATATAGATGGTTCCCTGAGCCTCATTGTGTAGGAACTTATACTTGTACACTCTATGTCTCAGAGATGGAGAGTCCGTGGCTGCGTACGTGAACAACGTGGCGGCAGCTGCGCTTATGGAAGGTGTAGCTTCAGAATAGTTGCAACCATTACTTACTACTTATTACTTCAGTACAAGATACGATTACTCTTGCATAAAATGGAAATATTCCACAAACAAGCGTCATACGCCTTGTTAGAGAGAAGTACGCAGCCACACCCACTCCATCGCCGACAGTGTATAGAGAAGTGAGGGCTCTTCTATTCTTTCGGACCTATTCATGACATTTCGGACCTAACACCCCCCCCCCTCTTTCGATCTACTAAATTGTCCAGGAAGAAAAGAGGGGACTGCCAATCCTCATTAAGCCTCGTCTATCAAAAGTTACTGCCACACTAGGTGATCAGAACCACCGCTCAAATCGTGCCCACGTCTCATTTAGCCCTGATTCCAGCATGGTCTGGAAGGCCCTTCGTCAGGTCCAAGTAATCTGTCTGCGAGGAGGAGTAGATGATTGTCAAGCCTCATTATGCGTACATTAGCACAAATGATTGTCATACTCTTTTGTAGGTAACACGGCTACCATTCTCGAACCAATTGTGCCCGAATTTCACCAAGTCCCAATTCCAGCATGGTCTAGCGGGCCCTTTTTCAGGTTCCTTACGTTGTCTGCCAGGAGTACTAGGGGGTGTCAAACCCTACTATGCCGACTTTGGCACAGTTTCTTGTACGTGATCAGGACCATCGTGCCCGTCCAGATAGTGCACAGGTTAGTCTCGACTCCAGCATGTTCCAGTTGTTGAGTACTTTTTGTACCAGTTCAAAGTAACGAAAAGATCGCTGTGCGCGCTATGTTCGGCCCCGCAACTGCGCTATGCGAACTGTATTCTGCTCTTGTTCAAAAACCCAAAATTCTTCAACTGTATGATCAATATTGAAAGGAACTTGATGGGACAATAGTGTTAACGACAAACCCCGCGACTCTATAGTGGATGCTGGCGTTCAGTCAAAAACCTAAAGGCACCAAGTTGCTCTGGAGGGGAGAAACAATGCCAAAACGATCGAAGGAACACACTAAGGACTCCCTGACAGCCTCCCTGTACAAGTTCTCCGGCTCTTCTATGCCCACAAAGGGATGTCCTGCTGCCTCTGGCTGCTTCTTTATTTACTGTAGAGCCGCGGAAGTGGACAGTCCGACTGATGACCAGAATACTTGTAGAGAGAAGGACGCCTACTAATTGGTTCCCTTTCTTTCTTCTTCAAGCTCTAGTATGCAGTGCCAATGAACCTTTATAGAACAGCCTCTCTCTTGGTAGAAGGGCGGTTTTCACCAGGTCGAACTGGGACTTCCCGACAACTCTGCGATGAATTGCTCTCGACCTGGACCAAGTGAAAGTCGTGCTCATTATGGAGAAATAGTATCTAACTAATATCAATAAAATTATTAACGAAATATGCGCAATAACGACAAAGTTTTCGGATTTCCAAGTAATGAAGAATCGTTCATAACGGGAGATGAACAATCAATGCGATGGGAACATGAAGCGAAAAGACGACTTTAAACTTTGGATTTTCGATCATTTCCACGATCAGCTGGGAGCCAATCGTGCAAATTAGCGGATCTTATCGACAATTTACAAAAAGATGAATCTGCTGAGATTTATCATGATTTCAGTTGAAAACTTTCACAATTTCAGGAATCCAACGAGCTGCACACACTTACGAAGAAAACGAAACAATGCGTCATCACACGCCCCCGACACGGACTGGCGTGATGTCCGGGGTTTCAACGTTGACGACGTCGCCATATGCTTCAGAAGACGTCTCGTTGCGTGAGACATGAAGGCGTGCCACTAGGTGGGCTACCATCGTCAGGTGAGCTCAAACTCGGTCTCGGTTTGCTCTGACGCTTTGCAAACGCGCAACGAAGTCAGTCAGTAGAGCGAATCATGCCAGAACGATTTGAATCCGAGAACAACCCAGAACCGTTCTAGTTACTAGTTTACCATGTTTACGAGCACTAATGCATCCTCGAAATCCTCGCAGTCCGCCTAGGAAGTGAGGGGAAAGGGAAGAATTCTACACTTCCGCTACTTCCCACTGTCTCCAGTCAAGCCATCAGGTAGAGATCTGTGGAACCTTGCAAAGTTACGAAGTAATACCAGTTGCAGTTTGTGGAGACCACTCGCCAAATCTTGTAGAGAATGCCTGCCAACCCTTGTAATGCAATGCACACAATAATGAGAAGTAGCGAAACTGCAAAATGCCCCTCCCAAAACGAACTCCACTTCAAACTTTTTTCTCATTTATTGATAGGCAATTACTTGCCCGTTGATTATCCTCAGAATGACAAAGGTTGTAGTAAGCAACGAATACCAGTTAGAAAGTATTGGAAAGTATTACCATGTCGTTCATTTCCTTGAACATAACAATTTTTTGTGTTGTGGTTCGGAAATTACAATACCGCTACGCCTAGTCCTTTATTTATGGTTCCTTATTGGAATAATTTGTCAACCTAGTGTCCTCTTATGGTTGCAGTGCCCTCCAGAAATAAAGGACGTATCTAAGGGACCAATCTTCTGCATAGGATGAGCGGTTCTTGGTCTGGTCTTCAGATGCGCACGATTATCGATCGACCAGCTAAAGCACTCCCGCTTTCTGTTCATAATTTCTGCCACCGCCTTGCCATAATTGACCGCATGAGCTACACTCTGCATCCCACGATGGGAGGGGTGGTAATTACGGACGCACTGACAGCGGTTTCCGGATTTTTTCTCGGTCCCAGTAGCACTCCGCTTCGTCAAGCTTCAGTTTAGTGAGCTACGTGTCATTAGGTTTCAAGTGGAGACCGCGAGCCTTACGTTGCCGGGAACTACCAACTTTTTTCGCAGGCCACTACCACGTACTGCACTAAGTTCGCAATAACGGTCCATCTATCTCTTGGAGGATGAACTGAGAGTAAACTCAACATACAATCGAGATGACGAAGCTCCTGTCTTTGACCTCTTACAGTAACTCTTGATGTCCAGCTCTCTAGATTTACCACTGTCTCCGGTTGGGTCGGTCAGGTGGTGGCAAAACTAAGAATAGATTTCGCTCAGGAACATAGCGCGTTACATTCTCACCTACGAAATCGTCATATTACGGCGCCGATTCTATTACAAAGTACTCTCTTTGTAAAGTAGAGTTAACCAGACGACCAATTTGCAGGGGGTATATCCCTTTGAAAACCGCATTATAATATGAGATGCATGGTTTAGTAGGGTGGGTCGAATGCATAGACAACCTACAAGTTATGAGAAAGTAGTTGGGTAGTCGGATCCATTTCCAGTGCAGGATGGAGGATAAGGTGCCCAACCACATTTTCGTGAAAGAAACTCAGTGAACTCCCTGAAACCGATGGTTTCTGTAGAAAACCCTTTCGCAGCTTGCGCCTGGCCTTCTTCCTAGACAGAAGTACTCAAGATTGACAGATTCCTTGGAACTACTCCCAAAATAGATAGTAAAAACCGTACAGCTGCGATAATTCCGGCTAATGAACCGAACCTTTCCCACATTATTGGAGAACCTCCTCCCTCGCTACTTTCTCCCTTCAGGAAAGATGTAATCGATTCTATCGAAGATATAATGGAAAGTTTTGTACAGCTCTCAGTTAGCTGCTGTCTGCTCATCACCAGCGTTAGCGATATGAGCATTCATCTCACCCTAATGGCCGTCGCTTCGCCAGCTGGCTGACGAAATGAGGAGTAGGCGGAGTTTGTGCTCCTTATTGGACAGCCGCGCAATGTTGCGCTGGTCACTCGAGGGATACGGTAGCCGAAGGACGTTTAGAAATGAAATACGATGCATCGCGCGACAAATTTTTGCTATCAGCATTCAGTACTTTACAGAGCGGCACAGATGAGCGAATGGGTAGAATGCATATGAACCAGGACCAATGGCAGCTTTGTGCTCCCCTTTTTGTATTTCTTAATTGGCCCTCGAAGAACGGGGAAAACAAGTACATTACAAGAGCCCCAAATAGCTGAAAAGACAGTCCTGCTACTCGTCCTTTATTGAATACCAGCAAGTATTCGTAAAGTTGAAGGTGCTAAATACACAGTGTGTTCATTAATTCCCAAAACATCTGTGCACTCCTACCGGGCCTGGGAAAGGTGAGAAAGCACCAACAGGAAATCCACAGTGTTTTCATAAACCCCACCCACACACTCAGTGTGTCCACTCTTGGAATTTTCATTTGCAAGTCCCGTTGGCGGAGGGAGGAGTCCATTTTTGAGGGGAGCATGATCGACAAGGGGGAGGGGAAAGGAAGGGGATGGGGGACTGTTTATTTCACCGATCAACGTACTCTCCTCGCACTGTTCCAATAAAGCATAATTATATCTTGGATGAATAGTGGCGGTGACATGTAGTATAGAGCATTTGGCGCTGACCATTCGACGCCGGGATGAGCCAGGCAATCTACTTTATCTCAAAATTGTAGCACCACTTCAGCGCTATTTGACCTAGAGAATGACTCCGAGGAACCCCTTATTGTAAAAGAAAGGCAGAGGGGAATCAAAACAGCTTTATTGGAATCCTCTAACCTCCAGCTATTGGTCGAGTACAAACAAGGCAAAAAGCACAGCTATGTAGTTGGGACAAAACTAGTCAGCTGACTCTTTAGGATGTGCCCTATGGCCCTCGAATAGAAAATGAGGCTTCCGTTTCATATTAGCCGTCCAGTGGCCTCCTTAACTGCAGGATAGACTTCACAGGGGAATCTGGAGGCGGAATCATGGAAAAAGGGAGTTGAAACTACGAGCAACCTAGCGCTTAGGCCCTTGCCTTACAACTTCCCCCCTCAAAACTGGTATCGAGTTGTCCAGGATGGACACACTACCCTTCCCACGCAGTTTTTTTTTACATATTCACCGGTCATCGCAGGCCATTCCTTCGAGATGAAAACACGTGTTAGCTACATTTTACTTTTTTCCAACATTTTATCGGCTCACGTGGCGCTAACCATCAAAGTTCACGTCGCACTGGGGGACAAAGTCCATGGAATACTCAAGGTCGGTTTTTCATCAGATGTTATTCTACGATTATCAGCAAATTTCTCACCATAGCCTCCATCGATATGAGATTGTGAAATCCCCTGTTGTCGCAGACAAGCTCAAGACAGCACACAATAGCTGCTAGCCATGACGGCCGGTTTCGCGTGGTTTCCATGACTGAGTCATCCATGTGCAGATTATCAAAGACGGTCCTTCTCATGATGGAGCACGCTTGTCCAAGATACGAAACAGAACGGCGCGGCTGTAGCGGTAGCGGATTCCCTCAAGGGGTGTGACTTCACTGTGGCACAGCAGCACCGAAAGCAACAGCGATCCTGTTTCATAGCCTCCCTGAATCCTGTAGGTGATCGACCTACATTGTACTCTAGAGGGGTCCCAGAGAACGGAATGTTCCCAAACATCAGAGTTAGAAACGGTGGTTCTGCCCGACCCTAGATTGATCTTTCAGGTCAGTACCTAAGGTGACAAACTCACCATAGCATGTAGTTTGACAGATGCTTCTGAAGAGAATTCTACAGAAGGGCCTGTAAAGGATGCACGGAGGCAGAGGAAAAGGAGAGAGGGACGACTAGGGACGTATAGTCCTGTGTCATTGCTCACAACCTAGAGGTGCAGCAGTACGCAAAAAAAGACACCCAGAAAGTGACATGCAGCAAAGGCGGAAAACAAACGACGAAAATCGGCCATATATTCGTTATACGATCAACTATAAGAAATGATGGTGAGGCGAGGGTGGTGTAGCGGCAAGTGGCACGCCTACCACGCGCACGGTCAAGGGATCAAATCCTGGACCAGCTCCCGCCCATACCAAGCAATCCTTCCACCGTTTGAGAATGGTAAATTGCACTAGATTCGTGTGGGAGGATAGGAACACTGATTTGTACATCGGCTGACAACGCAAGCTATTCTATAGCCCATATCGCATCCAATAAGCCACTGAGATTTTGGATGGAAGTAGAATGCATAACGCATCCCACAAAAGGATTGATCAGTGGCTTCACCAATCCTTTTGTGAGACTTTGTCCTTCTATCAGAATTGCAAAAGGCATGGAGGCGGTGTCTAGTGAAGACTGGGTCCTCAGAACAGGTCACTCCCGGCAGAAATTGCCATATACGCCCAAGAAGACGAAGATAAGAATCAAGAAAAGATACGTTCATGTGAACTGCAACAGCTGGACAAAGTCGAGCCCGGTCAGGTTGCGGTGATGAAAACTGATCTCCCATATCCTGATGGAACGGTACAGGACGCCTGGAGCAACGCTGCAGATTCCATCCTACCGCGGTCCACCAAAGTGCAGACGTGAGCCTAGTCTTCTAACCCAACGCTATTTCTACCTAACGGTGCTGCGGTGCTGCAACCATAGTTTAAGTTTGTACTTCTTTCCAGGCTGATTAATATCGCTGTCCCTCCTACCGAGTACACCAGCTGGAACAATCACTTGAATTTCAGGTTCTTATTGCCTTACAGGTGAAGCGATGTAATGACAAGTGACCGGTTACAACAGGCACTGTCCACAGATCAAGCCCTACTGACGCTCACCAAACCCATTTTGTTGAGCTTACTCGCCTCGAAAAGATAGCTGTCGGACAGAAAACAGCGACGGTTTTATCTTGAGGAAATCCGGTCCAGGAAAATCATACAAAGACCCCTGGCGAAGAGCTACACGGCAACTAAGGAGCTTGAGCTCAAAACTACCATGAAACTTGGGAAATGTAATGCAACAGCTGAAGGTATTGCAACAAAAGCACCAGCTTGAGTATAGCCAAAAAAGGTTCAAGTAGAGAAAATAACTTACTGTTTACTGTTTTCTTCCTTGCAGCACGCCCAGCAATCGACGACATTACCAGTGATCAGCTCACCTGACCGAAAATACGGTGGAGCTGCTCTGGCTGCTGATTTCTATGTTCTCACTGAGAACTGATCTTCAAAAAAGAAAAACGTTCCAAAGGAAACACTCTAAAAACACAGATGGCTAGTTTTGCTTCCTTTCTAAACGAACATTTTTTTTTGTCGTCAGCCCCTGAGGAAATGGGATCGGCGAAATAAGAAAAACGGAAAAAATGAAGAAAAAGGCTAAATAGCAACGCCTATACATATGAGATGACAACAGACATAGAGTGGGTCAATTGATCGTTGAATAATCAGTTGGCCTGGAAAAGTGTGAACCCCACTGAGGCCACGTTCTGCCGCTGGAGACAATTCGAAACTTTTCGGAGAATTTCAACCCCCAAATTCGTCCTCGGCTACCACCCCTCCCCCTCCCCATACTACATACTATTAGGTTGTCCGGAAAGCTCTCAGCGTTTTGGGTGTTTCACTTCAACCGATCCTAACTTTTTCAATACTCATGGGATTTAATCGGAATAGGCACCATTTGAATCAGCACACTTTTGCCATGTGATAGCAGTAGAAATCCCATCAAAGTCAAAAACTGGGTAGTCGAAAATTCACGAAATCCACGAAGGCTTTTTTGTCTGGTCGTGATTGATGAAGTATTTTGCAGCAAGGGAATTCCCAAAGTGTTAGAAAAGGTGATAGTCGATTGGCGAAAGGTCTGAAGAATATGGCGGTTGAGGTAGAACTTCAACCCCAAATTCGTTCAATTTATGGATAGTGATTTGTGAAACGTGTGGGCAGGCGTTGTCATGCAAAGGAATCGGACCCTTTCTTTCGATAAGTGTTGGCTGCATCTGACAAAATTTTCGGTACGATTCGTCGACTCCTTCACAGTAGGGTTCTGCTGTCATGGTTTAGCCTGGTGATAAAAAGTTAAAAATGGATCACACCAGCCGATGACCAGCAAGCCGTGACCAGAATCTTTTTTTTCGTGAGGGTTCGGCTTTGACAATTACCTCGGTGGTTCGTCGAAATCCAGCCACTGTCCGGAACGTCTCCTATTATCAGACATGACCCATTTTTCATCACAGGTGACAATTCGGCCCAAAAACAGGTCCTTTCTGCTGCGCAAAAGCAATGCAGAAGGAACCTCGAGACGTGCCGATTCCTGCCGGTCACTCCGATTGTGGGGCACCCAATTGTCGAGTTTTTTCACCTTCCTAATGCGTGCCAGACCATCTGCAACAGTGGATTTGCCAAGGCCTAGCCCTTCTGCTATCTCTCGAGCTGTTTGGGATGGGTCAGCCTCCAAAATCCCCCTCAAATCCTCGTCAGATATTGCTTTAGGTCGACCGCTATGAGGTTCATCTTGAAGGCTGAAATCTCCAGCACGAAATTTGTTGAGCTATTGCCGCACAGTGGTTTCTCTAGCACTATTGGGCACCCCACACCTGGTTAATTTGTTGAGCTGTTTCGATTGCGGATTGCCCCAATTTATAGTCGAAGATAAAAATCGTCCGTAGTGCTCTTTTCACATGCTTGAAAAAATCATGAAAGAAGGGGTTTTATCGAGCAATGGTGAAACGGCAATTATACCATCAGATAGCGCAAGGAATTCTCTACAGAATAAGCTACTGAGAAGCAAGGCAGAATGAGTTTTTAATCAGCAGTGAATGTACAAATAATCGGTGCACAAAACGCTGAGAACTTTCCGGACAACCTAATATATTGCCCATCTTGCCATTTTCCAAGCTTTTTACCACTTTTACCGATTTCACCGAAATTTCTGAAAAATATTCCACTTTTCCCAAAAAATTTTGCCGTTGAGCGACGGGGGCGGGCTTGTATATGGCACCAGTGAAACGGGAGAAACCGTAACCGCGAGACAAAAGCAAACTACGGCCTACTCTATCCCGAAGACGAGCAAATACGAACCCTCCCCCATCGCAATTCTCGTAACAGCTGGGTTAATCCCCGTCAAGAAAAATCAGCTATCAAGGAAAATGAAGCGACCAATTAAACGCGATGTGGCCATACAATGAGCAACGGCGGCCAGCTGATGTTTAGGTGAATGCCCTTAACTTCCCGAAAGAATTTTGGGCCAGCTTATTCCCCCAATAGTAGGGAACTCGCTCGGTCTAGGCAGGAACCCGTGCGGGATCTGACCCCTGAACTGCGCGCATGGTAAGCGTAACACTTGCAAGTGCACCGCCTCCACCAAAACGTAAAAGTAAAGTGTATGGCTAACCTCCCTGTACAGACCTTGTAAACAAAACCTTAGGGTAACAAATGACGCATTCGATAAGGAAAACCACGTCGTAAGCTAGTGTGTTACATTTGCAAGTTCAGGATTTCGCAATTCCAAATATTTTACAGAAATTGAAACTGTAGCCAAGTATTTCCATACCACGTCCACAATAGCACTGGAATCGGTCTTTATTAATCAGCTGGAAAAAGTTGGCATGAAACACACTTGCAATTTCGTAACAAAGGCTCTGCAGCCACGTTGTTCCACTAGCTGGGCCTCTTCCGCATACCAAAACGGTGAGCTGTTTTTCTGTCACACGCCTTTACATGAATAAAGTTCACAAGTTCAAGTGATTCCGAAAGAAAAAGAAGGAGAGAGAAGGAAAAGAAACTGAAAGACAGTAAACCGAAACCAAATCTCCACTTCCTCCAAGAAAAAATTACTGATGTAGCTCAAGCGTTGAGGTATGATATCCGTATTTTTGGGGTGGACCAGACTGACCTTAAGAACAGTGCTAATGGTAGGTCACATAGCCTTCGCGTTCCTACCACCAAGGCATGCCATCGCGTTGCGATCAATCCCTGAAAAAGACGATCCCTCGTAATTCCGTCCTCAAATACGACCCTCCCCCCGATGCTACCTACCACTTTCCAGACTTTCCCAACTTCCTACCACTTCCCCCCCCCCACCTAGAATTTCTGGTTTTTCCCCGAAATTTTGCTATTGAGCGGAGTGGGGGAAGGGAGGTCGTCAGAATTTAACTATCATTTTCAACTGTCGGGAATAGTAGTTGTATACATTTTTGGCCGTCCCTCTCCCGACAGCCACCAAATACGACCCCCTCCCCTTTATAGCGTCCGTAAAACAAGAGAAGTCAGCTATCAAAAAAATTTCTCAGACTAAATACCACCCCTCCCTCCCTCGCGGTCATAGACCTTCCCGTTGTGATCATCACAACGATGGCGTGCCCTGCCTACCACGCACTTTTGAATAGCAATGTGGTACACCCTGAGTTGCTCTGAGTAAGTTCATCGTCAACGCGGACTCGATCCTACTTGTTAGGTCTTTACCAATCTGATGAAGTAGGTCTTCAAGTGGTTTGAGGCCTTTTTCACCGAAATCATTGTCAAGCCCTATTATTCTTTGACGAATTTGACACCGGAATGTGCGCTAAATGATTTCTGTAATGCTGAATCGACGTGCTGCTAGCGAAATTCGATGAATATCACATTTTCAGGCTTCTGTACAAGAAAAAGTGGGTAAAATGTCTAAGAAATCAATCGAAGAATGCACCGAGCGTTTGTTAACAGAACGCAGATCTCCGAGTTGTACCACGAGTAACGAAAAGTGAATACATATTTGTAAAAAAAAACGTGCACATGACTATGACGATGACTGAACTGACTATATGGTTGCGAAAATTTACGTGCGCCACAAAAAACGCCACAACTCAATTGTTTGCTCACGCCCTCTCAAAGAAAACTAAATTTGTGAAGGTATTAACCAGGGTATATTGCACCTATTGAGAATTTTCGAGGGTCCTGTCACAAGTTTTGATGAAAGCCTCAAATCATTCCTTGAAATGCGGTAGACGTGGCTGCGTATAGTGCTCATCATTGCGGACCGGTGGGGCGTGTCAGTGCGGCTGCGTTTGGCGCGGTGCCAAAGTAGTTCTGCACCAGTTGTTGAAACAGGCAAGTGATATTACTGTATTATATCCTTCCTATTACTCGTTTTCTACCACTTTTTTTCGCATACGCGTTTCAACAAAAAGGCTGAGAACGGCTTCAACATTGTGTACACTCATAATGGCTGACACGCCCCACCGGTCCGCAATGTTGAGGACTGTACTTCAACTAAACGTGGCAGCGGCTGTCCTTTTGGTAAAATATTTTCATCTTGCAACGATTGCGGTCATGTCTTTGTCCAACAAGAACAAGATGACAGTTGTCTCAAGTGGAAATATCCTACGAGTAACCCATTCTAGGTCAGGTCCAGATGCCAGGCCTATTCCGCGTCAGGATTATAATGAGTGTAGAATAGTTCTAAATCGGTGCACGCATCGATATGTTCGATACGTTCGTAGTAGTGAGCGCCTGAAATGATCTTGCTCCCTTGCGCTTCAGTTACTCTTACTTCCTTACTCTCCAATTTCTCTTCTACAAACCACCCATAGGACAATTAGATGGATTTAACCCCGCGCTGATGACTCACAACAACTCTTCGTTGAACGAGCCTGGGACATTGCAACCAAAGTAACACCTTCGCCGACGTCCCCCCTTAAGCGCAATCCCAATAACTGACAAAATTATCTAGGGATTTTCCTTTTTGCAGTTGGTCTTCAAAGTTTTATTTGAGAGGCTCGACCACTGGTTTTCATTTCGGCGTCGACGATAATAAGAGGCTTGCCTGTAGTGGTCATTAGGTTCTCTAAAGTGACATCTTTCGGGAACGTCCCATCGTGCCGAATTCTCTCACTCTATGATTCCTCTCAGTTGTGCGAATCAGTGTCTTGGTTTGTTTGACCACTGTTGCTGCATTGAATCGTGGAATGCTCTTCATTGAACCACAACTTCGACGTGCCGCACCTGTGCCGCACACTAGTCCTTCATTACATCTAGCAACCCCTTTTACTTTGGTCAAGCTGTAGGCTTTCTGCACTCAATGACCACGAAGCCCTTAGCATCTTTCACAATATTTGGAAAGCTCCCATGAGTCTCTGCTATCGACTCTGAGGCCAACTTGTTATCTCTGACAAATCTCTTTATATTGCATAATTGGAACTTTAGTGCATGGAAAGATCCTAGCTGGCCATGCTTTTCCTTCGCATCAACGGTGCCTTCAGTCCTTTACAGGCTGGTGATCTCTCTGGTTAATTTAAGGTAAACTTTTCAGTTGGCTAAGATTGACGGACTCCTCAGTCTGCGCAACTACACAGTCGCTTTCTTTGTGGAAAAAAGATCGCGCAGCAACAGGAAACTGAAAAAAGCTATACATGTTAGAAAGTACAGGAAAAAATACTACGAAAGAGTGTCTGCGATGAATTTGCGAATTTTGCCTGAGTGGTCGAAAAAATCTGGGGTGGGAAGCGCACGTAATTTTTTGCCACCCTGTAGACCCTGATCTAAGAAGCGATCTCGTCGCTGATATAACGTTCTAATGTCGAGTTCATAGGGTCCAATGTTCCTCGCTCTTTACAGTGCAGTGTTCGGGAAACCATTCCGAACACTGTGAACCTCCCGTTCCAGAAACGTGAAAAATGTTCTTTATGATTGCAGAATTTCAGCATTTTCGCAGGCCTCAATCATCACGTGAGAGGAAAAGCGGTGAACACTATCAAGCGTGGGGCTGCGCTACGAGTTTCGAAGGCTACGATTATTCTAATTCGCTCCTTACTTACAACCCCTTACTCTTCCTACAGCCCCATATCGACCACTGGGTTTATCCCCACACAGTACACAGCACTGCGTGCAAAGTTTATTGGACATATGGACCTCTAGAAAATATTATTTATTTATTTATTTACATTGTAATTGTCCGACATTCACAGAAAAATCGAGGCAATGGAGGTCGGTGGGAGGAGGGGGGGGGGTGCATGCGGCTGCGAGATCTCACTATGTCATGAAGGCTCGTCTGCTCCCCTCACCGGGATAATGTGGTATAGGTGTGCATAAGTAAGATCTTCCTATTCGCGTCAGGTCACCTCCTATGACGAGCAATCTTGCACGGGATAGCAAACCCATTTGATATTTGGCCCGAGAGCCTTTTCTGTTTGTTGATTCTTCTGTTCTACGCTCGCTATATCCCATCCTTTTTAACGTCACCACGAAACTTCTATTACTGATACTTGGACAGAAGTGCCTGCTCAGATCCCCCGTTCGACAACGAAATTTTGGGATGGTTTGTTAAACGTGCCGGATGATTAAGAACCATAGACGTACCATATGGGGAAACTGGGGGGGGGGGGTGCGAAGGAGAGGGGGTTGTGATAAGCAAACACTCTCCCTAACGTCAGGATGTGTCACGGATCGCGACCGATTTTCTGCACGAACTGTGCTAGGACCATTCGAAACTATCCCTCAGAATTCCCAACCTCGTATTGCTTCATGAACATTATTTCAATGGCAATCTATCCTCAGCTACAAATTTATCAAGAAAATGCAATACAACCAGGCACACGAGGAGGACCAAACTGCCTGAAAAACCAAATTTATTGACAAAAGAAATTCGTCTTTGGAGGTCTCATTTTTTGGAGCAGAGGAGGTGCCGTTTTCATCAATGGTGCTTATCACTCAGCATGGTCAAGTACCACAAGATCATAAATTTTGTATCTATTAGGTTGTCGCATCCGTTCTTATACACGACTTTTTTGTAAATATCTCAAAAACTAACCAGCCTGGAGATTAGAGGTATGCACCATCACCATTCACACTCGACGCCAGTGCTCAGGCAGCTTGTCGATTCCATCCTTCCAGAACGACGGAGGCTGGGCACTTGAAGAAGTCGTCGAGCGCCTTTATGACCTGATCCTTTGTTTCGAACTTTTTTCCGTCCAGATAGCGCTGCAGGTGGCTGGACAGCAAGTAGTCAGAAGGAGCGAGTCAGGGCTGTAGGGAGAGTGGCGACCATCAGCCATCCGTACTTCTCCAGTTTGGCCTGGGTCGCCTTTGCAATGTGAGGTCGGGCGTTGTCATGGTGGAAGTAGATTTCCGCATTCCTTCCACGAGTACGGTCGACGTGATCTTTCAATCCGCAGCTGGGTCACGTATGTGGAAGCGTCAATCGTCTGTCCCTTCTCCAGCAGCTCCCAGTACTCCATGCCTCTTCTGGATCAATAACAGGACAGGAGAACCTTTTTGGGGTGAAGGTCGTCTTTAGGGTGGCTTCTGGCTGTTCTCCTTTGTCGACCCACTGCCGCTTCCTCACAGGGTATCGTAGAGGACCCACTTCTCATCTCCAGTGATCATCGAGTTGAGAAAATGAAGCTCTTTTGGAAAGTGAGGAGCGAAGTGCAGGTGGTCACCCTCCTCGAGAGGTCATAAGCGGACAGTTCATGTGGGACCCATCGACCAAGCATTGCTACCTTGCCGAGCTTTCTTAGTCCACACCGTCGAATGATCATAGCTAAGCATGGTCGCCATTTCTCTGGTGGTGAGGTACGGGTCCTCCTCCACGGTGGAACGTAGTACTTCCAAATCCAACTCCATCGGCCGACCCGACCTCGGTGCATCTTCGACAGGAAAATCTCTTTTCTTGAATTTTGCGAACCAATTCTTGCATGTCATATAAGAGATGACGTCCTCACCGTATGTATCCACTAGCTTGGTATTGGCTTCCTTTGCATTCCAGCCGAAATCGTGGAGCAAAACCAAACAGTGGCGCAGGTACGTTTTGTAACAGTGCAAATTGTGCGACATTGTGTACTGCAAATGCAAGCTCGGTGAGTGATAGCTAGTGTAATGGAAGAGTATAATGTACACGTCACGCACACGTGAAGACGTAATACCAACATCCATGCGAACGAAATAAGAGAGGATCAAACATGTGTATAAGAACTTATGCGACAACCTAATAAATTAAACTCATTTTTGCCTGAGACATCGGACTACATATGTGCCGAATCATCCGACCTTGTTTGTTCTTGCCAAACAGGCTTATCAAAGTGAAGTCCTTTTTAGCCGTTTTCTTCTTTTTTTTTGCTCCAGAAGCCTGAAGATGGTATGAAGCAAAACTCAATATACACAATTCTCGACAGAGCTCCATGTCCCTACAACCATCACAACGTTGGCCAAAAGCGCTCTCGACCCGCCGGGTGAAGACTGTTGAACGCACTAAAAACTCTACTGCTCAGTACAATCTGTCGTTCAAGGCCCGCGCCCCTCCTCTTTACGGCCTCAGACTGTGTTCATACTTTGGCGTCCACCAGCGAAGCTTTCGAGCGCTCGTCAGCGTGAGCGACTAGGAAGTGCCGATAACATCTAGCAAATGGCAGCGTCCACCTGCGTCCGTCAGCGAACATCAGCGTCCGAGAGGTTAGGAAAGCATGGATATGCATCTATCAGCGTCAACCAGCGTCCACCAGCAACCAAGAGTACGGTATTGTGGGGTAGCAAGGTGCGGTTGCACACGCCGCAATTTCAAGACGCCTAATTCAGCTGTCTCCTTCCTCCTACTCCCACATACGCTACCAGCAGTCTGCTACCCCTACCTTCCCATAATCTCTACTCCTCGTCGCTGGTGGAGCCTGTTAGACGCTAAATCGATATTCATAGCTCTTCGAGACGCTGATGGTCGCTGGCGGACGCTGAGGAACGCTGGTAGACGCTAGACAAGTTTTCAGCGGATGTGGTAATCTAGGCACTTCATAAATGACTCCACAGCTGAAAGTAATCGCGTCCAAACGGCATTAGCCGCGTACCGATTCACATCGCACACGACAAGGTCCAGGTTCTACGGTGGCCGTTGTATAGTTTGTATGTAGCAGACTTATTTCGCACAACCCGAGGCTTCGAATAACATCTCCGCTGGAGCCCCCCCCCCCACCTCCCTTTCCCTTCAGGAGCAATCGTGTCACCTACCACTTACTATTCATGAGTAGAACTCTCGCGTAAGGCGTGCCAATATCACTGAGTCCATTGGAAATGCCCAAAAGACCAGGCGTATCCTTATACTGGAAGTGAGGAGATCATGTCTGTTGAAAAAGTTTTTGAGTTAGGTTTTCCTTTTCTTATTTTTTCTTTTTCTGTTCAGAGTAACCAAAACTACGGTAACAGCATAAAGTGATGGTGGAAAACATATACAGCTAACTGTGAGGAGGCATATGTATTACATGCCTTCCAAATAGCACATGTGGAACGGGTAAATTTCTTGGATTTTTAACCTCTACCACTTTTTACGGAATTTCCCGCAAATTTTTCTACTTTTCCCCAATGATTTTGCTGTCTAGAGGGCAGCGGCCAGGGACGACCCCCTGTGCTTCACACAACGCTGACTGTGAGGCCCGCAGATCCTTTTTATTGTGTTCTCTGTGATTTTTTTTTCTTCCCTGAACCCTAGAAAGTCACTTGGCGACTATATGATGGTGAGTGAACCCCACAATATGCCATCGTTTGGTTTGTTTAAGGAACACGAAAAAATTGATACGAAGATTCTTTATTACGGAACACATTACAACACATAAATTTTTTTTTATTGGTGTCACATCTGAAGGGTCGGCAACTAGAAAGACAGAGAAAACGTGGATAGTAGTAGCCTACTCCGTCTATAGAAACCAATTCTGGCAACACCTATAAACACTTAGGGGCTGTATGCTATACCTCCCCTCAGGGGGATATCCCTGGTAAATCCCCATCCCCTGCCGTTATCTCTACTGATGCTCCTCGTCTCTCTGGCTCTCGCCGCTCTGCATCCATAGTCTTTTGGGGCATGCTCTGAGTGATTATAGTACAGCGCGAGTATAATCGATACACGGGAGATTCTGCGAAAGTGGGGGGAGCAAAGATGCAGAGAAATCGATTGAGATAACGGCAGAGGGCGGAGGTTTGCAATTATAGCATACGGCCCCAGGTCTGATATTATCACAGCAGTGCTGGGTACTCTGACGGAGCAATCAACACGTCTTTTGTTTCAATAATCACTTTCTAAAATCGAAATAATCAAGCATAATACTCAATATCCATAAGCCTACTTTACAAACGAGTAAAATGAAATGGTTATTACATAATGAACTAGATACTACAAAGAATAACACTATAACGCTGTTATAACAGTTATTGTGAATTTAACATCGAATTTTTGCTAGATTTCAGATACAAAAAGAGAGTAGATAATCTATGGAAAATCGCGAGTCAAATAAAATTAGCTAGCATATAAAACTGCGCCCATACTTCGCGACACGAGCAATATAGTCCCGAAGAAACCGCGCTCTGCCGCTAGTTGGACCACTGCAACTACTAGCTCAACTGCATTCAGGAATAACAGTCGAAGCGGTTCAATAATTAGCAACAGAGCGGAGTTGGTCAATCGCGTGTAACGGAATCGCGAGTGATGAAGTATGAATGCTAGATGAGGAGTGAATGAATGCAGCTCATAACACCAGACGATGACTTTAGCATTAGAACAACACCCTTAGTCGATGTGAAAGCCGTATTTTTACATTTTACCCTGTACCGACTGTACAGTGCTATTTACCAAGGCTGTACAGAACGCAATAGCCCAAGAACCAGGACACAAGCTAGAATTGGCCCTTGACATGCAAAAATTTAAGGAACTAGATTCAGAAATGACAGCGATGGAAGATAGTCATTCATCACTATTATGACTAGGAAGTTTTTAGTCATATTCAACAAAGAAAGATCAGATTTCTCCCAAACATTAACGGTTATCGATCGGTGAACTTCTAAATTTACATGCAAGCTTTGTGATAATTAACCCGTCAAAAGTACAGCTTCGGCTAAGAAACCCAAGAAAAATTAACGAACTCAACAAAAAAGAACATAAAAATAAATGTGTTAGTTGGTTGTAGTTATAGCATTGAATTTCTAGGGATACCACCTACCACCTTCCTATTTGCGCTTCATATTCAACATTTTCATTGTCTTGATCATGAGAGCACCTTTCTTAGCAGGAGGTTTCTTCGGGCCACCTCTGTCCATTTTAGCGCCCACTGTCGAATTCTTATTCACTACAGCTTTCGGAAGAGCAGCCAGTGCATCTTTGCAGCCTATTGAAGATGTGGTTCGAATTCGGAACACAGCGAAACTTCTGCAGTCTGGTTCACTGCGGATGATGGGGCCTGTGTGCGCGGCTGCGTTTGGCAGCCACGCGGGCACGCCCCATCTTCCGCAGCGAACCAGCCTATGATTCCTCACCAACTCACCTCCAGTTTCAAATATTTTTCTACGTGCACTGGACACTTCTATTGCACTTGGAAGAGGTTTGGTGATGCCCGTACCATTCTGAATCTGTCGGCGCCTTATATAGCTCGGAGCAGCTGCATCGGCTAACAAAGCCTGGAAAAAAGTAAAACTTGTAACAAATCTAAGTCATAAGAAATGAGAAAACGCACTTTCCGAGGGGCATTCGCCGAATCTGACTGATGGTGCTTTCCAATACGCTGGCTTAGTTGCTTCAACTTCTTCTCTCTTTCCTTTTCCAAGAAACTATACAACTCTTTCCACGAATCACCATCTTCCGGTTCTTCCCCCGGATACTTTTTCGTCACAAAGCGTTGCCACAATTCACCGGAGTCTTCTTCCAGATACTGTAAACAAAAAAAAATGATTTCAATTAAGAAGCTCAAGTAGGCAAAGGCAGGGAAGCAGCAAAAAAGGCGTTCTTCAAAATCGGAACCAGCACGTCTCGCGTTCTTTGATGTTCAGACGTTTTCTATGGAAAAGATAGTCCTGCCTGCAGGGATAAAGGATGCACTGGTTTTGAAGCTCGAAAATACTTGGGAAAGGCGCCGCCTGAGCGCGACGAAACCATGGTCCCGCCTACTGACCATGTCGACGCCCAACTTTCACTTCTACAGATAACCTAATGGTGCGGCTCTTCCGCTACAAACTCTCTCTCTATTTCAAATAGTGAGGCTGAGGTGAGAGGGAGAACAGATGGCATCAGCAAGTGAGAATTCGTCCGACCACGCCCTTTCTTCGCCTTATGCACATACAAGCGCTGTTCAGCATGGGGTTCTATATTTGGCATTTGCGGCGGGTTTTTTCATTACTGAATCACTGACAACCTTTTTATCAGCTCTGAAGCCGCAACACAACCCCCATCTCAACAACTTTGTCCAACCACGCCCTCTTTGAACCGGTCGAGAGGGATTGGTCCTTCTTACCACACAAGCCTCGAGCCCCTAAGAAGCCAGTTAATCGATAGCAAACCTTTCTGAGGAATATTTGAGAATTCTGGCCCGGAACGTACAGAACAAGCCTTCCAACACCCATCCAATTTCAGCTGAGTGGTATCATTTGCCAAGGAGGACAATTCACTGGCATTTCTCCCGAAAACATTGCACATGGGTGAGGAGGTGGAGAAAAAGACTCACAGCTCATGAAGCATGGAAGTTTTGGGGACCAAGGTGTGTAGATACTCCAGACATTACCCTCACAACCAGATACCTCCCAATTCTAGCATCCTAGGCGCAAGATCTACTAGCGCCGTGGACAACCAAGCAAAAAAGCCATGAAAATTGAATTTTCAGCCATAGCGTGGTTACCCAAATTGTTTGGCAGCTGGTAGTTTACACGACCAGAGCTGCAGTCTTCGATACACGAATGACTTCACAGTGGAAATCGCGCAGTCGTTCATGTTGATGTGAATACGCTTCTTTATTTCTAATTGAAAAAACTGTTCAAAGTACTAATGTTTAGGCTCAGTAAACAAAGTGAGCAGTCACCTGATGCCTGGACTCTATGTGCGCAAGCGTTTCTGCGTTGCATTTCTCCAAAATCGGCTTGAGCACATCGTAGTTAATATACTCCGCGTAGTACAAAACTGAATTATGTGAAGATTAGGTAAAATTTATTATTTGAATTGAGAAAATCTCTGAAAATCACCCCTTATGTTGCTAGACAAGACACGAAGACAGAGATTGAAAAGAGACGGCATGCTTGCAGCTGTAACCTTTCTTCGACCAGCAAAAACTTTTCCACGCTCATTACGAGGTTTGAACATATTCTCCGGATTGAATTCGTCTTCTGAATCATGTAGATCACCAAGGTAATCAATAACTCTCCAAAATGGATCACTAACGTGGAGCTGGTGCCGGTTCTTTCGTAGCACGGAAGGTCTGTGGGAAGGGTTGGTAGTTGTTAAGCTGTAATACAATACTTTCAGCTATTGCTACACATTTACAACATTTGTCCATGTATATCTCGGAAAGTTCAAGTGAAATTTGACAATTTTTACTGTCAAGTGGAAGAGTACACGAGATGCACATCACTTGGATGGGTGACATCATCACACTAGCAAAGGATGTGCTGTGCCCTTCGAGCGAAAGTGACGCCCTGCAGAACCCACTGGGTAAATCTAGCACGTTCCAGGGGCGCATGGGCACGTTACTTGCAGAGAGACAAGCTCTACTCTCACCTTCGAGGACGGTCCTTCCCATGGGCGAGGTTAGCACCCACAACTGCCGTAGCGTGCCTTTTTCTCCGTTCAGAAGCGTACAGGAACGGGGCTGGAGAGTAGTGCCGCCTCTATCCGCTCGCGCTTTCCTCAGTGTGCACAACTTGATTCGTTGACAAGGTCCCCAGCAAAACACGCACCCGGCCTAGAGAACCGCCGGAAGGGAGAGAGCGCAGACAAGTGGCGCGTTTGGCTATGGTTAGGCTCGCGGCTACCATTACGGCACCGAGAGCAGAGTAAGGAGACGGTCCCCCGGAATCACTACCCTCCAGCCCCGTTGCCGTGCCATCGGAAAATAGCATACTGCACCCGTGGACCAATTCCTTCCACTAGAGACAATGATCCCACTGTGATCAGTAACGTACTGTTTGTCTTTGAGGAACTCTTTCGAAAAATTGAACCACATGCACTAGGGGTTACTTCAGAAAAAGGTGATGTAACAATCGTTGAGACGAATACCCCTACACTCACCAAAGGCATTTCTGCCCACTTCCAGTGCGGATCGCGAGGTTTACGGCTTTTTGTCGGAGTTGTATCGGCACTTTGTAGTATCGCCTCGAAATCTGTCGCAGTCTTCTGAAGTGGACAAACAGCTGATTAAGGCAACTGTACTTCTACCTATTTTCTCCTGTTCTCCCATATAATGTTAGATTCATTGATATCTTCACCGCTTCCTTTCGATTTCTCAGACCAGAAATCTGAAATCAATCGACAGATGGCCTAAGGGTGCTTTCATAATTGGCGTCAGCCTACGTCAAGTATGTTTCGAGCGTCGCCAGCGACAGCTACAAGGAAAGTACAGGTAGCAATCTAGCGCATGCTGGCATACGCTAAATCGTTGGTTGACGCTAAATAAATATCTATACTTGCCTCGTCGCTGACACTGGCGTACGCTCGAAACGCAGGCGTACGCTCACGCACAGTATGAACGCAGCCTAACAGTATTCATTGGATATCTGATCCCACGACAAGTTTGCTGTTAAGAAGAGCATCTTTCCACCCTCACAGTTCACGCCATCGTTCTGGGAACACCTTCAAGGGATCGTATTTGACCGTTGGGAAGGGCATCGAACCAAAACCTCTTGTTGAAGGCTATGTTTGTCGCCATTTCTCACATCGCAATGATGTACCCAATCAGGACACGTTCTCGTTGACGAAAATTTAGCAAAACACATCGTTCCTTCCCAGATTTCTCCTCTGTAGGGTCCCCTTACCTTTCCAACTCCCTGAGTGCTCTCCCACTTTTCCAAAGTCCCCCCCCCCGCCACCCACCCCCAGAAGACTACCGTCTACCACAGGGGGGGGGGGCAGGAGAATATATAGCGCCATCGAAACAGGCAAAAAATTAAAGAAAGCCAGCATTCGAGAAAGCAAAACCACCCCTCCCCGAGCAAACCAAATACGATCCCCAACTTGGCCTGTCCTGTAGCCATACATCCATGAGAGCTCTGAAATCACTTGACTTCTCGCCATTCCTGGCGCCTTATATGGACGATATTCCTATCTGAAGGCTGCAGTAAAAAAAAGAATTATTAGCTAAACCTTTCTAGAAATAATGGTCAAAAAAATATCCCATGAAAAATGTTTCCGACACAATGCTTAGGGTTTGACCCGGTCACAGGAATATTCCCGACAACTTGAAAAAGAAGCAGACACGGGCAGAAAAACTCCCACGGATAATGGTCCTCTCCTCCCTGCCAAAAAACCCACTACTGTTTCGTCTTTGGATATTCAGGGCAGCGAATATCTCTTTCTCAATGTTCATTATTTTTATGGGTGAAACAGCCATCAAAAGTATGTTAGAAAGGTAAAACACTCACGCTACGCTCTGTCGACTTCCCAGACTTGGACTTCGACGGCGAGGAACTATGAGTCTTGCTAGACTTTGACGCACGCTCTTCAGCTGGAGGACCTCCTTTATGAGATTTTTCATTACGAGACGACGTTTGTCTGGAACTGTTCGCATTCATAGCAAGCAAAACCTTTAACAGATTAGGTCTTCGGCAGTTTCAGTAGCCAGTGTTCAGACTTCGCGTTGGCGAGCGTCGACGCGCTGTAACGCGCTTCGTGGCGCTACAGCTGTAACAGCGCTCCGGTCCTATAGACACGAATGCGGCTACAAACGGAAATCGATCGGCACCGGGAGGGCATCCTGATCACGCAGACACGTATCGATCGGCACCGGTCACTATACCTCCGGAAGTGTGTAGAATAACGGGAGAGTACCAGATTGTGTGAAGGTAGCGCCTGTCCCTGTCATCCTATCATCCGAACACAAGCAACCCGCGCCAATCGACCGGCCTATAGCACTGGAGTGCTGTAGCGCGTCGAGCGCTTTATCAGGAGTCTGAACGCTGCCTTACGGCTACGGTGACCCTTTCGTGCCATGTTTTACCTGTTGCTCGATGACGAACAGCCTTTTTCTTCGACAGCATCTTCCGAATCCTCATCACTTGCTCTGAAATCAACATTCCCATGGATGTGCTAAACGCACCAAACAGAACCCTCGACAAACCTCTCAACGGAACCGTAATGACCATGATCGTCGTCACTGTCCTCAAGTTTTACGTGGCTACTTTCAGCCGGAGCCATGTGGCTGTCACTACCAGAATCTTTGTACTTGCTGTCAGAATAGTCATCCTCATCACCATATGATTTTCTTTTGCTAGAGGTTCCTTCTTCAACTTCTCTTCTCTTCCTTTTACGATCATAGTCGTCACCATGGCGATGTTTCTGTTGATCTACTTTACTCGTTTTACTGCCATGCTCAGATGTTTTCCTGCTCTCATCCTCGTCACGATGACGTCGCTTACGGTCTTCATCCCGTCGATGGGAATCAGAGCGAGATTTTTTCACATTATCCACATCCCTAGTGCTCTCAGAACGGTTTTGTTTCCTGTCATCCTCATGCCTACTGCGATGTTTCTCCCGATCACGCATTTCTGAATCGCCTCTTTGGTAATCGCTCCTTTCCCTATGATGCTGACTTCGTCTACTGTCATCATCATCACGGGTTCTTGCTTCTACGTCGTGAATACCATTCAGAGAACTCATTCTTTGGGTAGGTGGATTGCGATCAGCAGGTTCATCAGCCTCCGAACTACCGTCTTCTTCACCACCACGTACACCACTTTGTCGGGCCACCTCCTTCCACTTATCAATGATCCTCGATGCTTCACGACCGTATTCTGGGTCATCACACAATCTGAAAAGAAAACGGTTTAATCTTTGCAGATACGAAAGCACCATGGGTACTTCTAAAGACACCAGAGAGCCAACGGCCGACATGGGGGATTTTTTAAAGGCAGTTGGCACGATAAATCCCCCCAAGACGACTAGGATCAATACTCCTGGCAAAATAGAATTCTGTGACTCTGGGCAGGCGCTGCATAGCGGTTTCCCCGAGGGAGGTATCCCTATAAGGACCCTATCAAGCCACAACTTTACGTCCCAGACGCCCGCCGCGCCCGCCCGCCCACAAATGGACGACCGTTCCTGACGCTCGTATTCATTCATTTGCTAAGCAAATTATGAAGCGAAGGGATTGGTATGAAGCGGTTGTGATGCTGCATGCATACATGGGTACACATATGCAGCCGTACCTTCGGTTGCGGTGATTGGTAAGATGCTCACGGGAAACTCGTCCGAAACCGATTAACAAG